>JAPQRP010000014.1:19531456-19575373 GCA_037367295.1 Apogon hyalosoma
ATGTGTGTCCAAAAATATTGTTGTGTGTAATTATAATTATGTGGTTATACGGTGAAGTTAAACAGTCTGAGGGCCACAGGCAGGAATGATTTACTATGTCATTCAGTGGTGGATTTGGGTGTAATCAGAAATTTCTGTCTCATTACAATACTGCCATTGCACTGAGACTAAAAATTCAGGTCTGTGTTAATATTCTAAACTTTAACTGGTGAATATTCAGACATTACCTGGGTGCTCATCCAACTGGCAGTCTTATCAAATTGTGATACATTTCTATAAAGTTATGCAGTTAACACAAATAACAGCAATAAGGAGATTATGCAACAATAGTGACAAACTGTTTTTGCACGTGCACATAAATGTGGAAAAGGATGACTAATGTCCCCATGATCTGAGCTTTTAAAACTAATCACCCCCTTTTTCTGTATTGGACACTACACCACACATCCAGACCAGACATAAAAAATATTACCCATGTCTTCTTTCCTTCTTTCATTCTGAAGGTTTTGCTGCCTTACTCTGACTGACCGTCCCACTGTTTCTCCTCCTTTAGGTAATTACTATTACCTCCCTGGCCGGAGGGATGCTTTGCTCTGTGGGAATGGAAGTGGCGCTGGGTAAGACTTGACATGTTTTATTTATATGGCCAATTAAATGCACCACAATTAGTGTCGACACTCGCCACCGCGCTGAAGCATCACAGGAATCTAAACCACTGCTTAATTATGGGTGCATTTCATCTAATGGGATGCAGAAAATGTTGAACCTATCTCTTGTTTTTCTATATTGTTCAGAAACTATTTAAGCATACCTTAATGATGTGTGATTGGACTTTGTTTTATGTCTGTTAAATTAATGTAAATATTCTCACATTTGTGTCCTGAAAGGCTTTGTCCAGAGGGTTTTCTATGTGTTAAAGCGGGTCGTAATCCAGACTACGGCTACACCAGCTTTGACACCTTCAGCTGGGCCTTTCTCTCTCTGTTCCGACTCATGACACAAGATTACTGGGAAAACCTCTATCAGCAGGTTAGTTGGATGTGATTATGGGGGATAATTTGTGATCATGCTGGAGCATAGAATACCTTTATCTTAAAATCATAAAACCGAGTCCCCATCCAAATGCATATCGTTAGACTCCTAGCATAGCCTAATTGCCTAAGTCATACACTATATGGACAAAAGTATTGGAACATGTTGAATTCCAGTCTTTCTTTTCTAACAGGTCTGGGCTACAAAACAATAATAATGACAAATGTCATGATATAGTTTTACACGGTGATAAATATCATATTGATTATTAATATTGGCATTTATGTGTCACATCAGCATGAACAGGACATCTTACAGATGTAACCATGACGTGTCCAAATATTTTTGTCCATGTAGTTTGTAAACATCAATATTTCTGTAACGTTTAATGGGAGATTTTTCTTCCTGAGTGAGATGTGAAGAAAGTAGATGGTTAGTTGTGGTAAGAAGTTATTATTAACAGTCAGAGCATGAACAATATTTTAGAAATTTAGAGTTGGAAGCAATGATAGCCAAAACTAAACAAAACTAACCAATGTAATGCAATGATATTTATCACAATATAAAACTATATAATGACATTTGTCATTATTGTTTTGTAGCTCAGACCCATAATAGAAAACACCTGAATTCAACGTGTCCCAATTCTTTTGTCTACACAGTGCATAACTTAGGCGATTATGCTATGAGGTTGACATTATTTCTGTGCAAACATTTCCAGTTTGTTAGGTAGGAGTTCTTTTCAAAGGGGTATGTCATTGTGTAGTCATCAGCCTTGTCTGTTATGTAAGTATGTTTTGTTTCATGCAGCAGCAGTACTTTACATTTGCAAAGTCAACAAACAATGAGATGACCACTAAACACTATGACTAAACTCTGCTACAAAGAAAAAAATAATGCTAACTCAAATAACAAACAATCCCTTTATCTGTGTTTTTTCCCCTATCTGTTAGACACTGCGTGCAGCAGGAAAGCCCTACATGATCTTCTTTGTGCTGGTGATCTTCCTGGGCTCCTTCTACCTGGTCAATCTGATTTTGGCCGTGGTGGCCATGGCGTACGACGAGCAGAATCAGGCCACCATTGAGGAGGCTCAGCAGAAGGAGGAAGAGTTCCAAGCCATGCTGGAGCAGCTGAAGAGGCAGCAGGAGGAGGCACAGGCAAGATATCCAACTTTGTCTATATCTATGATGGGCTTTTAAGTGTTAAAACCCAAGCTTTAATTTGTTATGTATGTCATCCCCGTTTGTCAGTATCTGGCACGAAACATGATTTTGTGGTTTTCTTAACATCATTTTAGATTACTTTCTTGGAAACAATGAATTTGTACAGTAGTCGCTTATTTGTAGTGATAAAATTTCTTGAAACAGTATTTTATTTTATACAGCAAATATGGCCCTTTTACAAAGATGTAGCAAGGTACACCACACTAATAACACCAATAATATGAAACTGTTCACTTACTGTCTCCTAAATGGGCATGGTAAGAAGCTACAGGTTGTGTATAAAAGCAGATTAATATGGTCTAAATGCAATAATATTATCTATTTGGATGAGATGTGTGTTTTGCAAGATATCTTGAGTTCATTGCTGAGACACAGTTTGGACTTGAACAAAGCTTATTTTCTCCTGATCTGCAGGTCTTGAAAATATAATTTTAAAATCTGATTTTCAAAAGATTTGTGGCTTGTGAAAAATGGATAGTTTTTACTGGGGTAACAGAATCAGTTGAAATCAGAAATCATGTTCACTTCTACCACTGGAATGAATGAGAGGATCTGCCACCCACAAGACACTGAAACAGGAAATCATATTTAGTGTAATATCTTTGGTTATTGCACAGAGCGGGTGTAACGATGGTGTATTGCAAGCTGTGAAGCATACACCCCCTGTTGGAAAGTGGCTGTGGTTGGAATAGTTGAGAAGTACTTTAATAAGGGCAGAATAAAATAAAAATAATAAACTAATATCATGTTTTTTTTATTTTAATGTCAGAGTGTTCAGAAGACATGGCTTGTGAAAAACTGTCCAGTATGTACTTGAGTGACTGTGAGGCAAAAGGATTATCCAATAGTATTCTGTGATCATGTTTCCCAGGATGTGCTGTGACTCAGAAACAGGAAATGACTCTTGTCATGTTTTTAAATTGGTATACCAGTTGGAGCACATTTTCTGTGCAATCCTTGTTTTCACCAGAAACCCATCCATATGCTGAGGCAGATAACGCTCCACTAGTTGTGTCCACGTGAACTTTAAATAATTAAAATCAAAGAGGAGGGGCTAGGGCAAGGCTGATTCTGTGCAAATGTGGAGATTTAGTTTATTCCTCAGCTTTAAGTCTGGTGCTGCCAAAAGCAGCATTGCTCCAGGCAACAGAGAGATTTCACTGTCCAGAGTGACTGACAGCCCTCTGCCTTCCCTCAGGGTACGTGAGTCCTTGGACAACCTACAGGGAGAAAAAATACTCAGAGATGGATTAAAAAAGAAGAGCCATATCGTCAGTCTCATAGCATAATTGCCTAACATACACAAATGGATAAAAGTATTGGGACAAGTTGATTTGAGGTGTTTCTTTCTAACAGGGTTATGAGCTACAAAACTGTAATGACAAATGTCATAATATAGTTCTATATTGTGATACAAATCAGCATGAACAGGACATCTTACAAGCTTAGCCATGATGTGTCCAAATATATTTGTCCATATAGTTTAGAAACATCAATATTTTCTTAAACTTTAATGGGAGGTTTTTCTTCCTAAGTGAGATGTGAAGAAAGTAGATGGTTATTTGTGGTAGAAAATTATTATCTGCACTCAGAGCACAAAAATATTTTAGAAATTTAGAGGTAGAACATTAAAATCATAGTCATGGATTAAAAAAAAAATCAATGTTGAGAGAAATGAAGTAAAAACCATTTCTGAGGCATTTTGGAAGCAAAGATAACAATTTCCGATATGATACGATACGATACACTTTATTGTCCCCGTAGGGAAATTTGTCTTGGACTCCAAGAGCTGCACAGGTGAAGGTGCCAATTAATAATATAGGAGTATTAGACTAGAACAAAGATGCAGTCACATAACCCACTCATATTGCACATTCCCATATCCCACAAGACTCTCACAGTTAAAAAGAAACATGCTAGCAATAAATAACAATGACAAAGAATAAAACACAGCAAGATAAGATAAGGTAAAAGATGAGTGATAACACCATGACATTATTTCACAATCCAGCTACTTCTTCATCAAAACCTTGATTGAGGTGGGCATGAATGAGTTTTTAAAGTGGTACATTTGTATCGCCTACCAGACGGCAGGAGTTCATACTCAGGGTAAAGTATGTGAGACGGACCAGATAAAGCTCGTTGTGTTTGCCTGAGAACAGACTGTTCATACATGGACTGCAGGGAAGAGTTTTCAGTCCTCCCTACAACCTTCATGGTAGTCTGCACCAGATGAGCAAGTTTAGATTTTAACTGGACAGAGAGAGAGTACCAGGCCGACATCCCATACCGAATAATGCTCTCTTAAACAGCCTGATAAAACAAAAACATGAACAAACATACAAACATAAACCAAACTAACCAATCCAATGATATTTATCACAATATAAAACTATATTATGACATTTGTCATTATTGTTTTGTTGCCAAGACCCCTGTTTGAAAAGAAACACCTGAACTCAACATGTCCCAATACTTTTGTCATTGGCAGGCCTTGCATTTGGTACCTGGGCCTTCAGTGGAGACTTGCTCAAGTTAATCCACCTCTTAATACCACCAGTATGACGTCACAATTATAGAAACCATCAATACTGTACAAAAAATGCAAAATACCAAGGCATTGGCATTTTCCATATTGAAGGTGAATACCATTATTACTAAAGCAAGAAATCCAGTTAAGACAACTCCAACCTTCTACACGACAACCACAACTGTGCCATGTACATCATCTAGAGCAGTTTTACCTATTAACATGACAAAAACATAAAACATTTTTAATAAAAAACATCATAACCTACTCAACAGAGATGCTCATTAATTACATCCAAAATCCAACTTCCTGTCTTTGAGCAGGAAAACTTCACCAAATCTGTCATCGAGGTGTATTTTCAGTTCCATCAATAAGTCCTTTTCTATGACCATGGAGGCCAAGCCTGCGAATCTCCTCTGTCCACTTGTATTCCTGACATAAGTTTCTATTCTGTCAAGGGCAGAGAATGTTCTCTTGACCAGCTAGCTAGCATCTGGGTTGGCCAACCTCTCCTCACTACGTCTGGCTTTTCTGGAAAAGTCTGCCTTGAAAATGGATTTTTAAGTATGTTCTGAGACCAAATTGTTTTCCTCTCCTCTGTCAGCCATTGTGGGCGTAAAAAATTCTACCTCAAATACATTAATTAGTGCAGTCAAACAATGAAAATCTTTAATCAGATTAATCACAGGGTTGCTGTGGATTAATTTCACGTAATTACAAATAAAATTCATATTAATCACATTTTCATTTTGCATGTGTGTAGAGACTCAAGAAAGAAGGGAATATATTTGCACTTAATGTGTTTATTAAACACCTTCAACAGCTTCAACAAAGCAACTTGAAATAGCTGTTCCATCTTGGTTTTTTGTAGTTAAATATCCCATCGAGAGAGCTAACGTGCTGTTTAGTGTCTTCCATCTTTATGGGTTGGTTCTGCTGCCTGCCACTCAATCAACTGCCCATTTGCGCATGTACGGCGGTAACTCGACGTGGACAAACTGCTCGAAATACGTTGCCAGAGGCATTCAGTCATTCAGCGCTGCAGATGGGTTAATTATGTTATAATTTTTGATCAGATTAATCATGATGATGGATTAATCTGCTTTAACATATTAATTTTGACAACCCTAATATAGTTCAATTCAATTCAATTAAAATGAGCTTTACTGGCATGAATCAAAAATAATATTGCCAAAGCTATATCAAATAAGTTTTGCTCTTACCATCTAATCAGAGGAAGGATAAATGCTGTCAACATTGGGGGCTGGCTGTGTGAGGTGAAACTAAAATTGATTGGTTAAAGAATTAGTTCTAGTGTTATACAGTTTAAGTTACATGGGCCTTCACTACTCATTTTGAAGTCCTGGGGCAGATTAGATCAACCCTGGTAACACATTGAGACTGAAATCTGATTGGACAAAATATATTACATCCACATACATGTACTGGAAGCAGTACAGCCAACAGAAATGCTAAGAAATTAAGAGAATCGTCTATTGGGAATAAATTAATACAATTTCATGGAACAAATGTTAGAATTTAAGTTATAAATGTAGGTCACGGTTTCTGATGATGCTTACAGATGATGATGATGATGCAGAGAAAGCCTTGCTGGCCCTGATGGCCCACCACTGACTTTCGTCCATTTATCTATGAGTTAGGCAATTATACTATGAGGCTAACAATAATTAACTTTGACATTTGAACATAAGCCTTTAACAGGAAACGCTTCACAGAATCAAGCAGCCAGTTAGTTTGGCATGTGTGACACTAAGATATACTATTTTTTGTGGTACTGTTAAACATGTAACACACAACAGTAAGCACCACGTTCATGCTTTGAGTGCCAAGTTTTTTTAATACAGTAATAGACCTGTTATGTTAAAGTGGAAACTCTAACACTAATGTATAATATACAGTTATGCACAGGGATGTATAGGTTTTCATCACATATACAGTGAGTATGGAAAGTATTCATACCTCCTTTGCTTTTTCACTCTTTGTTATATTGCAGCCATTAGCTAACATCATTTAAGTTCATTTTTCCTCATTAATATACACACAGCACCCCATTTTGACAGAAAAAAAAACAGAATTGTTGATATTTTTGCAGATTTATTAAAAAAGAAACACTGAAATATCACATGGCCATAGGTGTTCAGACCCTTTGCTGTGACACTCATATATTTAACTCAGGTGCAGTCCATTTCTTCTGATCATCCTTG
Organism: Apogon hyalosoma; assembly: GCA_037367295.1. Lineage (NCBI taxonomy): Eukaryota > Metazoa > Chordata > Actinopteri > Kurtiformes > Apogonidae > Apogon > Apogon hyalosoma. Next base: position 19,538,470 of record JAPQRP010000014.1, read on the forward strand.
AGATGGTTCTACACCTTCATTCGAGTCCAGCTGTTTTTAATTAAATGGATTGGACTTCATTAGGAAAGGCACACACCTGTCTAAATAAGACCTTAAAGCTCACATTGCATGTCAGAGCAAATGAGAATCATGAGGTTGAAAGAACTGCCCCAAGAGCTCAGAGACAGAATTGTGGCAAGGCACAGATCTGGCCAAGGTTACAAAAGAATTTCTGCTGCACGTAAGATTCCTAAGAGCACAGTGGCCTCCATAATCCTTAAATGGAAGACGTTTTGAACGACCAGAACTCCTCTTAGAGCTGGCCACCCAGCCAAACTCAGCAATTGGGGGAGAAGAGCCTTGGTGAGAGAGGTAAAGAAGAACCCAAAGATCACTGTAGCTGAGCTCCAGAGATGGAGTGGGAAGATGGGAGAAAGTTGTAGAAAGTCAACCATCACTCCAACTTCCCCCCTCCGCCCCACACCACCACCACCACCAATTGGGACCTTATGGCAGAATGGCCCAACAGAAGACTCTACTCAAGTGCAAGACGTGAAAGTCTGCATAGAGTTAGTCAAAAAACACATGAAGGATTCCAAGACTATGAGAAATAAGATTCTGGTCTGATGAGACCAAGACTGAACTTTTTGGCCTTAATTTTAAGCAGTATATGTGGAAAAAATTATGCACTGCTCATCACCTGCCCAATCCATAGATGGACCCCTCTCATGTGCACCCACCCTACTGCGTCTTTACAGACTGGAACTACATCCACGCATGGATGTCCATCAGTTGTGGTTTCATCTGCAGCCTGTCTGTTCACGGGAGTGGATCTCTCCTTCAGTGTGGCTCTCCCCAAGGTTTATTTTTTCCCACTGGGTTTTTAGAGTTGTTCCTTGATGAAAAGGAGGGTCTAAGGATGGGGGATGCCTGGGACATTAACCCATTTCCCTCATCCACTGTTTATTCAACTGTTGTTTATTTTCATATTCAACTAATTCTGTAAAGCCCTGTGAGGTAACCTTGTTGGGATATAGGGCTCTACAAATAAAACTGAATTGAATTGAATCCAGTCCCAACAATGAAGCATAGTGGTGGCAGCATCATGCTGTGGGGGTGTTTTTCAGCTGCAGGGGCAGGACAACTAGTTGCAATTGAAGGAAAGATGAATGCAGCCAAGTACAGATATATCCTGGATGAAAAGCTTTTCCAGAGTGCTCTGGACCACAGACTAGACTGAGGGTTTGCCTCCCAACAAGACAATGACCCTAAGCACACAACTAAAATATCGAAGGAGTGGTTTCAGAACAATTCTGTGACTGTTCTTGAATGGCCAAGCCAGAGCGCTAACTTGAACCCAATTGAGCATCTCTGGAGAGACCTGAAAATAGCTGTCCACCAATATTCACCATCCAGCCTGACAGAACTGGAGAGGATCTGCAAGGAAGAATGGCAGAGGATCCCCAAATCCAAGTGTGAAAAACTTGTTGCATCATTCAGATTCAGAACCCTTTATTTATCCCTAGGGGGCAATTCAGTTTGCAGACATGGATTGCAGCAAAAGAACATAATATTAGGCACACATTCCACATTTCACATAAATTGGTCAATGTACAGGGCAGAACATCAGCAGCTGAAAGATCCAGCCATAAAGTGCAGCAGTTTCACCATCAGTGACAAAAGTGCAACAGTAGCAATAAATAGATAAAACAGATTTAGAACCTGAAAACACATATGTAAATGAACAGTGTACACTTCACACTAAGCACTGTCACTAGCATTTAAAAGCCTGATAGCAGAAGGAATAAAGGAATTAATATATCTCTTTGTTTTCCTGCTGAGAGTGAGATGGTGCCCCCCAGTGGTCATCAAGCCAAACCTTTCTTTAAAGTAGCGTGTGACTTTCATCAGTCTTTCTGCCCTAATGCACTTAAATCACTTACCTCATGGTAAACAACTTCGAAGTGTTCTCTATCACAAGCTGTCTGTTTGTTTACATACCAAACCATCACTTTGACCTTTTTGGAATTCCATGCAGCCACAGCAGCAAGAAGCAATTAAGCCATTTCTGTGTTTGTTGCTGCTGCGGCCATACTGCGGCTGCACGGCATTCAGAAAAGCCCCAAGTGACAGTTTGGTTTTGGTTAGGTATGTAAACAAACAGATGACTTGTGATGGAGTACACTTTGAAGTTGTTCACCACGAAGGAAGTGATTTAGGTGATTTAGTACGGAAAGACTTGGATTAGTGATAAAGAGGCTATCACTTGGGTTTTACAAATTTGAAGAAAAATTAGTGATGAAAGTCCTATGCTGCTTTAAGCACATGATCTGAGTGACCACTACTGCTCTTTGCTTTATGGAGCACCTGCCTGCTCCACAGAGAGTGTAAATTGGGAATCTGCATACCCACAATCCTGGCACAAGTTTTGTCAATGCTGGACAAGCTGTTTTTGTCTTTCATTGACAACCTATAAAACCAACACATAAAAGGTTAAAAGAATCAATAAAAGAATGATAATAGAATTCATAATAGAATTAATCATTAATAGAATTCAATTTCCACAGCAGGTAGATATGTTGTTGACCTTTTTTTTGCAATAGCCTCAATGTTTTTATCAAATTTGAGATTGGAGTCAAATATTGTGCCCAAGTATTTATACATGTCCACAATTTCAACCATTTCTCTGTTGATGATACTGATGATATGCTTTGAAGGTTTTTTTTCCTGAAGTTAATAATCATTTCTATTGTTTTTGTCACGTTGAGATCCAAATAATTGTCTCCACACCATGTGACAAAATCAGACAGGGCTCTGCCATGCCCTGATTCAGGGCCCTGTAGAAGAGACAACAGAACACTGTCATCTCATAACTTGACCATATAACTGCCCTCCTGGCTGGCTCTGCAGGTGTCTGTATACATACATAATGTATTGCAGGGGTGAGACAACACAGCCCTGGGGCGAACCAGTGCTGGAGATGACAGACATTTGGCCATTCACTAAAACCCGTTGAACTCTGTCAGTTAAAATATTTAAAAACAACAATAAAATCTGCTCAGAGAGGTAAAAATAAGATGCTAGTCATTCAATTAAAATATGTGGTTGCATCTTATTAAAAGCAGAAGAGAAATCAGCAAATAAAATTCTGACATGGGACCAGGGTTTTTCTAAATGTTCATATATTTTGTCCAAAATAAAAATCTTGGCATCATCCACTCCTTCTCCTGCCTGGTATGCAAACTGCAGTGGATCAAGGTTACTGTCACAATAAAGCCAAGGATCATTTCTTTAAGGATTTTCTCAAAGTTTGTCATCACAAGGGATGTGAGAGCTATGGGCCTGAATTCATTCAGTTCTTTAGGCCATTTAGATTTATTCAAGGGAATAATGTTGGAAGTTTTCCACAATTATGGGATATATCCACTGTTCAGACACAACTGAAACAGTTTTGTGAGCATCCCACTGAGCTGTTTAGTGCAATGGCACAATGTTCTCCCACAGATGAAATCAGGGCAAGCAGGTTTACGGACATTTACATTTCTAAGTTGTTTGGTGACATTTTCCTGAGTTATCATAAGGTCATTTATCTTTGTATGTTCAAGAATATTTTTGAGGTTTTCCCAAGAAGATTCATGGCTGCATTAGCTCAAAAAGGTGCTTCTTCTCAATACTGTCCAAATGGGGTGCTGTGCGTATATTAATGAGGAAAAAAAATAAAATAAAAAATTATTCTAGCAAATGGCTGCAACAACATTTAAGAGGGTCTGAATACCTTCCGTACCCAGTATATATTTTCTTTTTACCAGTACTTTGTGTTTCTTTGGTGTCTGAATCTTTAAACCTCATGATTCAATTATATTAGAGGTCATCTTTCAGCCACAGAAATCTACAATGATTCTCAATGCGTCTTAGTATATTTCATTCTCAGTTTTCTACAGAACTATACATGGCTAGTTTGCTTTATGATTAGATGAGATTAGATGAGATTAGATTAGGTTAGCTTTATTGTCATTTGACATGTCACAGCAGAACGAGACATTCAGCACGTCACAGCAAACAAACATTTCGATGCAGTTCTCCAAAAACCTGTGCAGCCGCTGCTATGTTACGGCGCCGCCATCATCAAAAGTTTCAGAAGTTACAGTACAGAAGCTGCAGTACAGATGCAAGCACATACATAAGACATACATGAGACAGTACATTATATTATAGACACAGTACACATGGTCACATGATGGAACTTTTTCAATGGATTTGGTGGGAGGGGGGACAGAGGAGAAGAAAAAAAAAAAGATTCTGAGGCACACCAGGTGGGATGAGGGGGGAGGGGGTAGAATGATTGTATGTAGTGCAAGTCCTTGAAAAAGTGTATTGTGTAGGAGACACAGGGACCTCAGTCCATATCAGTTCTCTCTCCGTTCTGTGTCTTGGCCTTGGAAGGATGTTGTGACTGCATGGGAACAGATTAGATGAAATCCAGCTGCTTGCGCCAGATCCCAGGAGAAAATAATTAAAACTGGGAAGATTTGATAGATTTCTGCTTAATTTAGTTATAACTCAATTTAAGTTATAACTGGTCCTCAGCATTCATTCCTCACATCAGAGCAGATAGATCTTCTTCCACACAGTTCATCTAAACTCCTACCCAGTCCTGCGATCTGCTGAAGCGCTTCCATGCTCTGTCCAGTGATGAAATCCAACTTCTTGTGCGAATCTGCCACTTGTCCCATCAGATCCAGCACCTTGTCCTCCGACTGTGACACAACCCGCTGTAATTCCTTCACTCTGTCACCAACCACTCTGAAAGTGCTCCTTAATTTTGACCGACAGGAACGGGGTCTCTTTGTGTGCTGTCGTTTTTCCAACTTTGCGATAGACCAGGGCAACTCCAAGACCAATCAGGAGATGGCCGGCTACCATGAATCCAAATAGATACACATCTTCAATATCCTCCACTGACAGAATCGACAGACATACGACATTGCCACTTGTCCCAAGCATCGATGGCAAACCCAGCTGCAAAAGTTCCGTCAGGGCAGGCGGGCTCTCCTGGACCCCTGTTCCTGGGTGAGAAAATCTTGTCAGTTATGCTGAGTGACCAGCTGATCAATTCCATAATTGATGTTTTCAGGAGCTCAGCAAGCAGGGGATCAAAAAAGTCAAAGTACAGTTAGTTATCAGTCAATTCAAGAAGTCTGAGCTTCATTCACTCATTTATTCATTTATTTTTCTGAATCGGTTAATCTTTGAGAGAACTGCAGGGGTGCTGGAGCCTTTCTCAGCACCAATGGGCGAAGGCGAGATACACCCTGGACATGTCACCAGTTCATCACAGATTACACATCACATCATATATACAACCATTTACTCTCACATCACCAATGGGTGATTTTAGGTGGACCAATTAACCTATTAGGTGCATGTATTTAGAGGTTGGGAAACTGGAGTACACATGCAAACACTGGGAGAACATGTGAACCCTACACAGAAAGCCCCCCCAGCCCCCCACCAGCCAGAGTTGGAATTGCTTGCCCTATTGAACTTCATTTAACTCCAAATTGCTCCAAATATTGCACTACAATTGTTTAAAATGCAAACTTATGCTTTTTTTAATTTTTTTTTTTTTTTTACAGTGTCTGTATCTGTGTGAGCCTCCAATATATAAGTATTACCAAACAAAACATGAATGCTTCTGCAGTGCATCTGTATCATGATGCATCTTTGAATCAAGCGATTTCCACAAAACTCAAGGTTAGAAGAAGAATCATAAGTTAAATCAAATGCTTCCCCTCTCCTTTTCTTTCTATTTGTGGAATTCTCTCAGTTCCTAGTAGCCACCAATTAAGGGCAGACACTTCTAATAAGGGATACTTCACACAGCAACTGTAGAATTCGGCGGACATTGTAATATCATCTCTTACATTGTTTTTACAATGTAATGTTAAAGATTAAAGATTTCTGCACAGAGGAATAATAAGAACTGTAAAAAGAAACATGCTGGCTGAACTTGCAAACTGTTTTTACAGAAAATTAAGGCATTACAATGAAGTTAACCTTTGACCTCTGGAGTGAGACAATTTCTGCAAAAATACTGGGAAACTGATTTTTCAATATTAAATTTCTTATTATTATTTCCTTTTACACATCTGTGGCAACTTTCTTCATAAAATTCTTGCCTTATTGCCAAAAGTGTGTTTCCTGAGGTTAGAGCAATCTTCACCTTTGACTTAACAACTTCATCCTTGAGTCCAATCCTTAAGTGAATTTATGTGTGAGAATTTTAGAAATGCTGTCAAGGTGCACCTGAGATATCCTGTTTTAAATATAATGGGAACCAACAGGCAAAAAAATCTTTTTATGTGGGTCATTGTGGAAACCAGACATAGCTTCACACTCGACACAACTCAGTTGACATAATATATCTTTTTTTATCTGTATATTGAAACAAAGTAAATCTTTCCGTGGTATTCTAAAAATAGTATGGCAATTTAAGGCAGGAAACAGGTGTCATTGGTGCCAATATTCCATCCAGTTTACAACAGTTAGTTTTAAGCCTTAAAATTACATCCTGGTTGATTGGAATTGTCATTAAATGTCAACAAAATGGAACAGATCCATTGTAAATGTTATCAGTAAAACATGGGCTCTGCCTGCTTTTCCAACCTTTTCTGTTGTGAAAAAAGTCTGCGCAAAAGCTGCACCTACATTTATGAGATGCATTAGCTACACAGTCCATTAGGGAATGAGGTGACTTCTTTCCTTTCCCTTTGTTATTTTTTACCCCAACATTAAACCTTCTTTGTTTGCTTATGTCTTGAAGCTACATTAACATATTACACATACATAAAATTCTCAGATAGACGCATATTTTTGTGGTCTTTGTTTATTTTAATCATTTGGCATATAACACATTTAAACAAGCCAATTTAGAGGCTGCTTGACAGAAAATCTGTAGGCGAGATTTAAGGCTATTTCCCCCATAATATAATCTTCAAAATCCCATCAGATATATTACTGATCTTTTCCAGCTTATCTTCATTTGTGGAAGCTCAGGATTGCTTATCCTCTTGTTGCTGCTTTGTGTTATGTTTCCCTCTCAGACCTTCTCTGCTTTTATTCTTCCAGACACAACAATGGCTTATCGGGGTGTTGCACATTCAGATTGCTGTTGCTGATTGCTTTGTGTTGTCGTGACAGTTAAATGGACAATTTTGTGTTTGGTCATCCTTCAAATCCCTTGTAATGTGCTAGAGAGCATTTGCTCCTTTACATTATGCAGATTTCAGGGAAAATGTAAGGAGAAAATGTGTAAAATTTCAATGTTTTTATATATATTGCATCCCTGTAGAAGCATTTAATGAAGTCCAAACAATCCAACAAATATCTATGAAATTAAAGTCTGACAAAGCATAGAGGTGCATCTTTTTGATATTGTGGTACGCAATCCTTCTAAAGACTCTTAATCTAATGCAGTACTTTAACAGAAAATATATAAATGTGGATTGGATTTAGATGGATGTAGCACAATTTTTAGGTATTTTATGCAACAAAATGAGGATATTTTAAATTACTCCGCATTTAAATGTCTTATGTCAAACTCACAGTATTCTAAAAAGATGAGATTTTACAAATATTTTGGTTTTTGTTGCATGGAAACATTGTGCCGTCCATTTTTAGAAGGTGTTTGAGGCTCATTTGGCTCTTCATGCTGCTGCCACTGCGGCTCTCTCCTCCACTCCAGTCGGCAAGAACCTCTGAGACAGGCGCTGGTCGCTATGACAACTGTGTCTATGCTCTGATTGGCTGGCAGGTTGCCGCGGCAGCAGCCACGGAGAGTGGAGAGTACAGTGGGAGAGGGGGCCCCACCTCTGAGTCCTCTTCAGGGACATCTAAGCTCAGCTCAAAAAGTGCCAAGGAGCGACGCAACAGGCGGAAGAAGAGGAAGCAGAGGGAGGAGGAGGAGGAGAGGGGGGGCCGGGACAAGTTCCACAAATCTGAGTCCGAGGACAGCATCAAGAGGTCCAGCTTCCGCTTTTCTATTGATGCCAACCGGCTGTCTTATGAGAAAAGATGTTCTTCACCCAACCAGGTAAATATTCCTGACATAAACATACAACTTACATAAGTAGTCTGGAGGTTACTCATATATTTGGTCTAGTTTTATGTTATTATAAAAATGTAGTAGGTATAGTTTTATGTTAAGCATATATATTTGGTCTAGTTTTATGTTATTATAAAAGAACAGTGGGCATGGATCCTGTTTCAGTCACTCCTGCCTTTTCCCATACTCTAACTTTTTTCCACTTTCTTTCTCTGTGTTTTAGTATTTTAGTTGTAATTGCATTTTAAGTATCTGTCCTCTCAAACATGTGGGTTGAGAGTTTTTGATTCAGTGATTTCCTCCTGGGATTAATAAAATTCTGATTTTGATTATGTTGTAGAGTTCTTTTGTTACTTTGCATTAACCTATTTTTTCCTTTTAGTTGCCACATGAACTACTTCACTACATGGCTGTGTGTAATGATTTTTTTTTTTGCAAGAAATTACCAATTCACCACAACAAACTTGAAAACAAGTAACCTGAGTAAAGACACAGTGTTTAGTGATGCCTCAAGTTCTTCTTATTGAATCAGCAGTTAGCTATCAGTATAGTTTGACACGTCATGCAAACAACAGAATAGCAAACCAAGGAAACACAGCAAGCTTTGGCACATCATTAGCCTTGTTGCATAATTGCCTAAATCATACACTATATGGACAAAAGTATTGGGGCACGTTGAATTCAAGTGTTCAAGTGTTTCTTTTCTATTAGGGGTCTGGGCTGCAAAACAATAATGATAAATGTCATAATATAGTTTTATATTGGGATAAATGTCATTGCATTGCATTGGTTAGTTTGGTTTAAATTGTTATCTTTGCTCCCAAAATCCCTCAGTGATTGTTTTTACTTAATTTCTCTCAACACTGATTGTGTTTTATTTCTTTATCCATGACTATGATTTTAACTGTTCTACCTCTAAATTTCTAAAATATTGTTCATGCTCTGATTAATAATAATTTCCTACCACAACTAACCATCTACTTTCTTCACATCTCACTTAGTAAGAAAAATCTCCCATCAAACTTTAAGAAAATATTGATGTTTATAAACTTTGTGAACAAAAATATTGGGACACATCATGGCTACAGCTGTAAGATGCCCTGTTCATGATGATTTAACATATAAACATCACTATTAATAATCAATATGATATTTATCTCAGCATAAAACTCTATTATGACAATTATCATATTGTTTTGTATCCCAGACCCCTGTTAGAAAAGAAACACCTGAATTCAACATATCCCAATACTTTTATCCATTTAGTGTATGACTTAGGCAATTATGCTCTGAGGCTAATGATATGGAAGGTGTTTTAGAACTGTGTACCTCATGGCTTTGTCATCAACTGGCAAAACACAACAGATGCAGTATTAAGACAAAGCAGAAGACTTGTAGTCCCTCTACACACAATCCAACTGTTCAAGCCAAAGATCTTCACAGCAGCTCCAGTCAGTGACTAAAGCATTGGTGCAGACAACACAAAAGTCGAGGCTGCATAAATGGAAAAAAGAAGCAAATGTGATGAAAGAAATGGAATAACTTGTTGCAGAATCTGGAAAGAAAATGCTGTAGAAATAGAAGAGTCCTGATTTCACTAGGAAAGTAATACCGTCTCTTAAGTTTGTTTAGAATACTCGTTAGTATGTTGAGACACTTTAACTCTCTCAGCAGTGAAAACCTACAAGAAACAGAGTATCTAGATAAGACTGAAAGGAGCTGAATGGAGAATCAACTGTGTGCAATTTGACTTGAGAAATCTTAGCGTGACACATAGCTTCAAACAAACAAGAAAAGCCATCCAGTGTTTAAAAAAAAGAAAAAAAGTCACGACTGAAGAATCATATTTGTAATGAAAATATTACAACAAACAGGTCAAACAATCAGTTCAATTCAATATTATGTATAGAAAATTGGGATACTAATACTAAAAAAGAAATATATTTTTCAGATTTTCAGTGTTAACAGACTTTTCTGATGTACCTCCCTTCCTTGTCCTTTTCAGTCTCTCCTCAGTATCCGTGGATCCCTGTTCTCGCCTCGGAGGAACAGCCGAGCCAGCCTGTTCAGCTTCCGAGGCCGGGCACGTGACATGGGTTCAGAAAACGACTTCGCAGATGATGAGCACAGCACCTTCGAAGAAAGCGACAGTCGCCGGGGCTCCTTGTTCTTGCCACGCCGCCTCGAGCGCCGCTGCAGTGCTATCAGCCAGACCAGCCTCGGGGCGCCGCGAGTGATGCTACCCGCCAACGGCAAGATGCACTGCTCAGTTGACTGCAACGGTGTGGTATCGCTGGTCGGTGGAACTTCTGTAACAACCTCTCCTGTAGGTCTCCTGCTGCCTGAGGTGACTTCACTGTTTCATGCTTTATTTTCTCATTGGCCTCCTCCTTTTGTTTCAATTGATGCATCAACATATCGACTGAACATCAGCAAATAAAAGAACCTTGCTTTCATATATATATATGTAACTCACTCACTCATTCCGGTGTACTATGCTCAGGCTGTGAATGTACAGGCTGTAACCAATGTTATTTAGTGTAATCCATTACTTATGAAATACATTTCAATTTCAAAGAGCAATCGATTATCAACTGACCTCCCAAAAACAGAACACAAGGGAGAAGTGAGTTTAATGTGGAAGCTGGAGCAGGCGCTGGAGCCAGGACAAACCCACCAACACACTCTGATCTCCTGGAGCTCTTATTACCCCCCCCCCAAAGTGGAGGCAAGGGGTGTTGTTTTTGGTTCGTTGTTTTTTGTTTGTTTGTTTGTTTGTCTGTCTGTCTGTTTGTTTCTCAGCATCTTTACACAAAAACTAATGGACCAGTTTCCATGAAATTTTCAGGAAAGGTACAGGGTGGTCCAGAATAGATCCCATTAAATTTTGGTGAATGTAAGTCAAAGGTCAAGGTCACCAAAAATGTGTTTTCGCAATGATAAGAGATGGGGCAAATCAGGAATTTCCTTTTCATTCCTGTATACTCAATTTTGCATATAGCTTCTTTGTGCTATCACTGTTGATGTGCATTGACATCAGAACCTTGAAGGCCAAATTTGAAGACTCTAGGTCAAAGGTCAAGGTAACTATAAAGGTCAAAATCGAATTTTGGATATAACTTTTGACCTATTCATCTTACAGACTTCCAATGAGCACCAAAATGCTCATCTTTCAGTTCTGCATTTTGTGTGTATATATTTTGACCTATTGTTGACTGAAGAGGTTGGGGGTCACTCAGTCAATACCTAAAAAACTAAAATGGATGATAACGGAAAAACGAGTGGAGATAGAAACTTAGTTACTACTATTGACAGATAGGAAACCTGGCATGGGCTTCAAAATGGCATCATGACCTTTGACCTTGAGGCCCTTGAAAGGTCAAAATCAAGGTCACAGGATTTTAAATGGTCGTAACGCCAAAAAGAGTGGTGATAAGTACTCAGTTCCTATTGCTGACAGATAGGAAACTACATGTAGGCTCCAAAATGACATCATGACCTTTGACCTTGAGTGACCTTGAAAGGTCAAACCCATAGTCTCATGTTTTGAGAGGGAGATGTCCATTCAGAGCTAAAACATTTACGAGGGGCGCGGTTTGTTGTGCCTGGCACCACTTGCTTTAGTAGATTTTTAATTTGCATATTAGCTAAATATTTTGTTTCACCCAAAACATTTAGATTTAACATTTAACATTTAGATTTAACATTTAGATTTATGTTTAACATTTAGATTTAAATTTACATTTAACGTTTAGATTTACATTTAACATTTAGCTTTACATTTAATATTTAGATTTACATTTACATTTAACATTTATATTTAACATTTACATTTATGATTTAGATTTACATTTAACATTTAGACTTACATTCAATATTTAGATTTACATTTACATTTAAAATTTATATTTATATGTAACATTTACATTTAGATATAACATTTAGATTTAACATTTAGATTTAGCATTTACATTTAACATTAAGATGTATTGTTTAATATTTATATTTAATAATTTACATTTTCTTCAAGTTGACATATATTGCTTTAAATGTGCAAAAAAGTAACAGAAAATTTCACACCTGTTTTTTGAACATTGTTTGAAGCTAAATGTCACAAAAATGTTGGCGTTTTTTTCAGCATGAGCTACTTTACAAACGGCGCCCCATACTGATGAGGCTAAAAGTGTTTTGTGACTTTTTGTTAGATAAATTAATGAAATTCAAAGTAAACAGAAAAATAACAACCAAAGGACAAAATAGACAAAAATAATTAGTATCACCATAAGCAATTGCTTATTCTAAATGTTCATATTTCACAATGGGTGTAGCTCTGTGTTGTTTCCATCCCTTTTGTTTTGACATTTTTGACAAAGTTTACTTTGTCGGAGAAGATTTTGGTTTATTCCACGTGGCATGATCAGACTGTAAGGTTTCGTATCATACTGTGAGTTTATTCTGCTATTCACAAGACAGTGTACTAATAGGCAGAAGTGAACCAATAAAATATATGATAAAATAAACACATCGCATCTGAAAATAGTTTTGTCTTAATTTGTACTGAGCAGTGGAAAATACATATTAAGGCATAATTATTTTACATAATTCATGGGATTATTTTAGGCATATATCACTGACTTTTTTCATTGCAATATGTCCAATGACTACCCACATATATTTCTTAAAGGCAATAAACAATATCTTGACTATTAATTTTCCTTTGCTGATTTGTGTCTTTCAAGGGGACAACTACCGATACTGATATAAAGAAACGGCGTTCAGGTTTTCTCCAGCCATCCATCGATTATTTAGATGAACCAGGGGCAAGGCAGCGTGCCATGAGCGTGGCCAGTATCCTCACTAACACCATGGAAGGTCAGAAACAAGACATGCTTCAAAAGTTAATGTTGAACTGCTGGAGAGCATAGTGCCAAAAAATAAATAAATAAAATAAATTTTAAAAAATTACTCATAATATTCTACATTTTCCAGAGCTGGAAGAGTCAAGACAGAAGTGCCCCCCTTGCTGGTATAGATTTGCAAACACCTGCCTGATCTGGGATTGTTGCCCTGCCTGGTTGAAGATTAAGGACGTTGTCAGTATGGTGGTCATGGACCCATTTGTGGATCTGGCTATCACTATTTGCATTGTTCTCAATACTCTTTTTATGGCCATGGAGCATTACCCGATGACTAAAGAGTTTGATAACGTTCTCTCAGTGGGAAACCTGGCAAGTATTTTTTATATTTTTAACAAACAAGCAATAGATATAATATCTCGGTGCTGATTCATATGTCACGTGCAACTTCTCCTATTTGTCTTAGGTTTTCACGGGTATCTTCACTGCCGAAATGTGCTTCAAGATCATTGCTCTCGACCCCTACTACTACTTCCAGGAGGGATGGAACATCTTTGACGGCATCATTGTCAGTCTGAGTCTCATGGAGCTTGGCTTGGCAAACGTTGAAGGCCTGTCAGTGCTCAGGTCCTTTAGATTGGTAAGAGTAGAAGAAAATGACATTTTTTTCATGATCCTAAGACAGAGCTACACTATTTAGGTCATGCAACAATATCACAATTAACATATTGTATTAGTAATGAGATACTGATTGTCGTATTAATTGTAGATGCTGGTAGTTTCAATAACTTGTTGAAGAGGGTGTGTTTTTTCTGTTATCTTGATTAGCTTTCGATCACTGTTGCTGTGCTGTTAGGCTCACAATCAGTGGCGGCTTGTCATTAGAGGGCGCTAGGGCACCGCCCTTCCTGTCTCACATGAAGAAGAAGACAACAGGAATCACCTAAAATAAAAGTTTTTTGTCGTTTAGTGAGCAGTCAAGTGATATGTTTCCTGTTTGGGGCTCTCCCCAAGGCCCAAGGCTCTCCCTTTGCAATAATTCATTCTTGTTATAAATGGGGTGTGTACAGTAGATCCCCCTCCAGTACAAGAGATAGAACAAAAATTTGCACCCAAGCACCTGCCACAGAAGGAAATGTCACATCCCAAAAAGAATCAAGACCTTCCTCAGAAATGCAATCAGCGAATAGGTCTGCAAGTAATACTACTGAGCCATACAGTATATGTAGTAGGATAGCTTAGTGGTTAACACTACTGGTGCTGATGTGGGAGGCCATGGTTTGAATCCTGGCACTAGTGGTAACTTTGATATCTTTTAACCCTTACATTGATTTTCTATTTTTTTAATACCATGTGATCTTTTCACACTACCTTCACTTCTGGTCTAAATGCTTTGGCCGTATTGTCAGTGAAAAAGACACTACTTGTCAGGGACATGCCTGATGCCTGAAAAACGTGGATGTTTGAAGCATAGACGGGTGAAATTGACATATAAAAATAAATGAGTGAAAACATACACTGTTTATTTTTATTTTAATTTAAATTAATAATTTTAAATTTGGTACATGTGCTTTGGAGTATCTTAGAGGTGACACATGGTTATAGTGCATCTGAAAAACAACTTGCATACTACACCCCACCAAAAAATATTTTCACCAGCAACCACTGATCGCCATCATTCACCGATATTAGATTTCTACCTACATGGACATGAAATCTTGGCCCTTTGATGCACAAAATACTTATTGATATATCAGACCCCCTGTTACTAAGCACTCAGATTAGTTTTTCCACAGTTAAATAGACAATGAAAGTCAACACTTTGCACAAACTACCACAGTGAAATTTTACTTTTTGTGATTGTAACTCAAAACAGAGTTAAACTTTTTGTGACGACAGCATGGATGGCTAATTTTCCCATTTCAGCATCTTAAACTGTGATGTGTAAGCTCTTGATCCATAAACATTTAACTCCAGCAGCTAAACCTCTTTATTTTCTTTCCACCACAGCTGAGGGTCTTCAAACTGGCCAAGTCATGGCCCACTTTAAACATGCTCATCAAGATCATTGGTAATTCAGTGGGTGCTCTGGGGAACCTGACTCTGGTCCTTGCCATCATTGTCTTCATCTTCGCTGTGGTGGGCATGCAGCTGTTTGGGAAGAGCTACAAGGAATGCGTGTGCAAGATTTCCGATGACTGCGAGCTGCCCCGCTGGCACATGCACGACTTCTTTCACTCTTTCCTCATCGTGTTCCGAGTCCTTTGTGGAGAATGGATAGAGACCATGTGGGACTGCATGGAGGTGGCAGGACAGACCATGTGCCTGATTGTCTTCATGATGGTCATGGTCATTGGAAACCTGGTGGTATGGGTTCCTCATTTTTATCTTATTTCCATAATCTGAATAATGAAGTTTTGAACTGATTCAAACCTCCATCAAGGCCAATAGCTTAGACCTGTTCGTGTTATTGTTATTCCACAAACAAACCACAAATTCTAACCCATTTGCTTCTTTTCTCATGCTTTCATCATTCCCAGTTAGTTTAACTCTCTCTTACTGTGGTAAAGTCTTGGTTCTAAATCTCTCAGAAATTGCTTTCATATGTAGCTGAACTGCAACAGTACATTTTCAATTAAATTTTTTTAATCACACCTTCCAATATGCAAGAAATAAATGTACATGTGAACATTTTCAACCAACAGAACCACCACTTTGACCACCATTCTGCTTTGTGATAGCAATGTATTATGTTATGATAGCATTATTACACTTTTTCATTTTTAGATTAACTTGACATTTGGTTAGGCATAAAATGTCTGTAATGGCATTAAATAAAATTACTCTGTGTATTTAAACAAAATCAGTGTTTCCTGACCATTAGCTGATTAACATGTGAACTCCTATGGTAGCTAAGTCCAGGGTTTTTTGGCTATTGAGAAATACAAAAAAAAAAGAAGTAGCATTATATTACATTCTTAGTAAATGTAATGTTGGCCAGTACAAATTCTTTAATTTGTTCTATTCAATTGTTTTAGAACAAAATATATCAATTCCCAAAATGGCTGTTTATGGTTATTTTAAACAATGTAGTAACAGAATAACTGTATTATCATGTATATAATAACTGTGATATAAAGTTATATCTTCCATATTATAAGACTTTGGCATTATTGCCCACCCCTCCTCTGAGATGTAATGCCTGTGCCAGACCCTTCAACCCAGTTTTATCAAAATCAGTGCAATAATTTGTGCTCAGTCCTGCCAACAGACAGGCAACCCACATAACATCTTTGGTGGAAGTAAGAAAGAGCCTGTTTATATGCATACCAATACTCAGATCATTATTCAATTCTGGAGTTATCAGATTATTCAAGGAATCATGTAAACAGGATAATCTGATATTTGTTAACAGATAACAGCAGTAGTAAACTGATTGGGAGAAATAGGATTAACACTCCTGGATTTGTCCCCAATACTCCAATGTCTTCCTGCATATATACAGGTTAATCTGATTTATTTCATTCTTTTACATCTGCACATGTGTAAACACAATTACAGAAGTAGAAAACAGAAGTTATGTAGTCAAACGTGAGACAACAGCAACTTTGATTCACTGCATATGAATGTACTCCATAAAAAATCTGATCATGAAATGGAGCATCTAAATCAGTGTTTTTGATTATCAAATTTCTTAAGTGCATATAAATGTGTCAGATCTGATTATTACAATTATTATTGTTATTCCAATCTGATTACTCCCAGTTATTGGATTTTTATGGCCATGTAAACAGCTTAATGTCACTTGATATGATTAAAATTATGTGTGGTCTCTTGGCATTTTTTTGGCTGAGCTGTGAAAATGTGTGTGTTTCCCTCACAGGTTCTAAACCTATTCCTGGCTTTGCTTCTGAGCTCATTCAGTGCAGACAACCTAGCAGCAACTGACGATGACAGTGAAATGAACAACCTGCAAATTGCTGTGGGCCGAATCCAGCGGGGGATCGCTTTTGTCAAAACCACTGTGCGACAGTTCCTCCAGAGCCTATGCTTTGGCGGAAGCGGTAAAGGTTCTGGTTTGGCTGAGGAAAGCAAACCCCTGGATGAACTGCACAGCAACGGCAAGGGTAACTGCATCCCCAACCACACAACAGTGGAGATCACTAAAGACCCAAGTGGGGTGTATATGACAGAGGGCAATGGACGGCCAGGAGGCGGGTTGGTGGTTGGGGTTGTAGGGGACACTACAGGAAAGTACCCCATGGATGAATGTGACTACATGTCATTTATTCATAACCCTAGCCTCACAGTCACAGTGCCCATCGCTGTGGGCGAGTCAGACTTTGAGAACCTTAACACCGAAGATTTCAGCAGTGACTCATCGGATGTGGAGGGAAGCAAAGAGGTAAGAGAAAACGCTGTATTCTGATAACTGATGTCTGTGTAGAAATCTCTTGCATCATACATTTCTATATGATTAGATTACAAAAGAAAGGGTTAACACACATTGTGGGAATATGTCAAGATTTAAATAGCGGTGACCTTTTCCACACATTTCTGATTGTCAAGCAGTTACAGATGACCTGCTGACTCAGTGATTCATTTATTATTCTGTGTTACTAAGGGAATATTTTTATTCAGTATGCCTAGTAACAGCGTAAGATAATAGATGACTAAGAGCTTCTTTTGAATTATCAAGAAAATAGAAAACTTTTGTAAGGTTGTAAAAAAAGGAAAAAAAAACTGAATTGAATCTGCTGCTTACGTTACTTAACTCAACTGCTGTTTTATATCTAAAATGGCTGTGATTTTTTCCATGAAAATAAGAAATCATTACATTTTTTTCATCAGTCGACACAATGCGAGCTACTACTTCCAGCCATGCACTTTATGGGAATATCCAGGAAGAGGCAAGAAACACCCTCCTCTTCTGTAGATGCGGAAATAGCAGAAGTCATGTTAGTTAAATGTTGGCTCCATGATAACTTATTTGTAAAAAAATGTTTCCATCTTCCATGAAGTGCATTAATGTGCATATTCTTTTTAAAAAATGCAAAAATTACCTCAGGCAAAGTGCAAATTGACAGCATTTTTTTTTTTACATGTTGCCATTTCTGTCAACTATTTCTAATGCAGTATTTCAAAATGCATGTAAAATTGAAACACAGCTAATGAATCTTAGAAGCTTCATATGAATTCAATTAAATCAAGTATTAATAATGCTATCAAATACCATTAGCATGTTTCTCTTCCAAATATTGCTCTGCTGAAATATGCATTGCTTACTTCTACCAAGCAAATGTCAAGTTTGCTATTAAGTGTTGCCAGGTTGACAACGCATCCCTGGTGATGTCAACCTGCCACTGTGGGTGTGGTGCCAATTCCCTCTGATTCCAAACAACTCAGGAGACTATTTCTAGCCACTGCACCACATGCTTCTCATAAATACAAATAAATATATATGTATCAGACAGGGTTCTCTTGTGTCATAGCTTAGAGCTTAGAGACAGAGGTTTAACCTTTACATTCATTACATTGTCTTATTTAAGCAGCTCTACATTTGCATTTAGTCCATGTAATATGGTTCCATAGACTGAAATAATCTTAATTCTTTTACTGTGAGTGTATGCTTGTATATTGTCTGTACGTGTATGTCATCACAAGTACAACAACCCACTCTACTGCATTGCATCTACTGAGGAATATGCTTTCAGTGAAATCTAAAGTGCAGTTTCTGTCTTCTGTGGCTAACTTGTTTTCCCAATGTGCCTTGTGGCTGACCAGTGAAAGCAGACTTTAGGTTGTATCCTGGCTTTTGCTGTGTTTGACTTACTTTGTTTAACTCCCCCCGTTTGTTATTGCAGCTGTGTCACAGACGCTCTCAAGGTTTTCAATGACAGGAGAATTGTAAGACCACTTTATTGTACCATAGCACTAACCATGAGGACTGCCTATGCCATTTACAGACAAACAACATATTTTCTCTCATACCTTCAATGGATTGCCCATTTTCGTTTTTTGCCTGGTCTGCCCTCCGTCCCCCACCCATCCCCCCTCCCCAAACCCTTTGCTTTACAACCCCCTCCCCTTATCCAGCAGCACACTCAATGCTGTAATCTTTGAGTTTTCCCTTTACCCCTCCCCCTTCATATTTTATCTCCAAGCATCAGGCTGTATTGCAGTTACAAACCATTAGGAATGAGCAACACCACCTGTTTCCATTGGTAGACAAACTCATCCTCTCAACATATTTTTTGCTTTCGATACCATTGCTTGGTTTTGACTTGGTTTTGGGATTTGATTGGCATCCAACACACTGAGCTTGAGAATGAAGGAAGAGAGGAGGAGGTAGAGGAGAATGAGTTAAAAAGAGCTGGAATGGAGGAATGAATTTTGCTTTAGCTCTGACAAAATTCATTTGTCTGGTTCATAGCCCATGCATACATACATAAAATAATTCATATTGTTTTCTGTGATACCTAATAGTGGAATGATGAAAGAATCCTTACAGAGGGAGATATTTTTGAAACATAACTGAATCTGCACTGATTTTTGCAGGGTGACAAAAGTGATAACACAAGGCAATTGATGATACTTTGAGGGGGGGGGTCATTTCTTACATTTACAAGTTTCATATTTGACCTGAAGATTATAAGATAAAGAAACCAGTTAAATTAATGTGGGTTAGTCCTGTGTGCTTACACCTTATGCCAGTGTTGTCCCCTTTCGTTCCACTACAACTATCTTGCAAATTTATACAATAATACTGAAACTTGCTAACAAAATCTGACAAAACCATGTGAGGGTAAAAAAAAAAATACCAGCCTCGTGTTCCATACCAGAAGGAGGTTAAATGTGTCTTCCGCTGATGGAGAGAAAGCCAGTGGGAGGGAAACACCCTTTCAGAAAATGATACACTTGAGCAGCATGCTTCCATCATTCCCACGCCGTATTAGCTGGGTCCCACGGCAATCAGGGCTGCTGCACTGTCTAGGATGACATGTTCGTGTACATAGCACACAAGAGAGATAAGACATGAGGCCACATAACACCATGTTTGTCCAATTAATTAAAAAAAAAAGACAGGAGCTTCATAGGAGAAGCCTCATAAAACCAAAAGCTCACACTCTATGCAGATGATGTTATACTGTACAGCAAATACAAAACCCCACTGCATTTGGGGAATTCAGAGGAGTGTTGGCAAAGTTCAAACCAAAAGCTCACACTCTATGCAGATGATGTTATACTGCACTGCAAAGACAAAACACCACTGCATTTGGGTAATTCAGAGGAGTGTTGGCAAGGTTCAAATTCAGAGTCAGTAGGGAGACAGAGTACAATGAACACAGGAGTAATGCTAGCTTTTACAATGTCTTTGTGTGTCCTTAAGAAGAAACACTAAGTCCTACATGTTTTCTGGGTATGCATGGGTCAATTAAAATATTTTATACATCGGAACAAACCCCATGCTGTCTTATAAACAGTGCACAGTACTGGTTTT
Source organism: Apogon hyalosoma (assembly GCA_037367295.1). NCBI lineage: Eukaryota > Metazoa > Chordata > Actinopteri > Kurtiformes > Apogonidae > Apogon > Apogon hyalosoma. The sequence continues at coordinate 19,558,910 of JAPQRP010000014.1, forward strand.
TGCTGGTAAGCTAATGTGGTTATCCGTCTACTTCAACACAAACAGAAGAAGCTTGTACACTGCTTTTAAAGGAATGGAAATAATGTGTTTTCATGTCACTGAGGACAATGCTCACGGGTGGGGTTTACCTTTGAGGGAGGAACATGGGGTTTGTTAAGGTGATTTTAAGGAATGGGTTCAATTTTAGGCAATTTAATCTGGGGCCGTTTTTCAGTGGACATGAAAATACTTCAGCACATGTTCTGCTTGGTACTATTTCAGGCTTGGATTGATAATGCACTGGAAGCCTGCATGCACTCTTCCTCAAAATGAGGTCACATCAAACGTACCCACAGTGCATTTTTGTAGCACCAACCTCCCCATGCCATGTGTTGCCACATAATCTGATTCGAGCTATCAGATAAAACTCAAATCAAAGCCTGTAGGTACATTTGATCGATGCTGCATGTGATGATGATGATGATGATGATGATGATGATGGTGATTACTTTAAAGAGCCCAACTCTGTGAGCTATGACAGTGCCCAGTCTAAAGTAAGGTAGAGAATTGTGGCACTGGAGTACATGTGAATGGAGAATCACAATGATAACCAGCTCAGAAGGTTGGCTCCTATAACCACTGAACCACTGTGGTTGCAGGCTTTGCAGTGTAACTTTATGCTCTGATCTTGTTCCTCATTCATGCAGAAGCTTGATGCAGAACCCCAGCGTCTGAGCTCCTCAGAGGGGAGCACAGTTGATATTCGCCCTCCAGGTGATGGAGTAGATTCGGTGGAGCTGGAGCCAGAGGAGTCACTCGACCCAGAGGCCTGCTTCACCGAGGGTGAGAGGGATGTTAGGGCAATGGGCAGGGAGGCTGATGGGAAGCAAAACTGGGGCAGAGTGAGAAAGGTGGGCGATGAGATTCCTCTGCAGCACATTTCAAGGCAGGAAGTAAATTGTATTAACGGCTTGTGCTTAGCACCGGTCTGTAGTATTCACTGCTGAGTGACAGTGAATGCAAATGCTCAGCAGGATAGAAAGAAATGTAGTCTGGGGGATTCTCATAGTTTGTAATGTAACCTGACATTTTTTGTGACACACACCTCTTCCACAAATCTGAATCAGCATAAACTGTACCTCTTTAGTCTCTAGAATATAATGTTTGAAAACCATAACTATATATAAAGTGAGAGCATTGCAGGATAATTGTTTTCATAACTTGCATATAAATATTGTAGGGTTATTAGCTGAAAGTAAATGCTTTTTTATCTTAAAACTGCAGGATCCAAAGAAGAACTACACACCTTCCTTTTACAGGTCTCTGCTCTCAGTCCAAATCAAAATATATTAACGTATAGATAACTGCATTCATTGGTGCATCATGTCGCTATTTTACTGAAGAGGTTTGTCATTCAGTTATGTCCATATGCCCATGCACAGTATTAGCATCATGTTGTTATACTTTTTTTCAGACAGCTTGAGGTATGTTTGAGCACTTTTTTTTTTTTTTTTAACATGCATTTATTGAGATTTTCTTCTATTAACCAAGAGAACTAGTTAAAAACAAACAAATCACATAGAGGTATATATGTATATAAAAATGCAAAGTACACACACAGAAAAACAACTAATAATATTACAGAAAAAAACACACACACAGACACAATCAAATAAATAACTAAATAAATCAAATTGTGTCATTCATACAACCATCAACAGATATATTATTATTATTCGCAAGAAAATTGTAGAAAATAGTCCATATTTCCAGAAACTTGTTAAGTCTTTTCTTTGTTGCATAACTTATCTTTTCCAAAACAAGATAAAAAGTCAGTCCCTTCAATCATTGTGAAGCAGTATTAGGGGTGCCAGATTTCCATCATCTAGCTATGTTTGAGCACAATTAAACTAAACATTTATTTTACCATCTATAATTAGAGTATTATCTGTACATTATGGCCTTTAATTGTCCAGCTTATTGTATTTTGAGCTAATAACGAGATGCAAATGACACAGGTCTTTAATTCTATGCAACATGCTTATCACCATTTTCAAAAATGGGGGGCTGCTTTAGCCATTTTTGTTTTATGTAGCACGTACCTGTTAAAATTTTCATTCAGTTCAATTCAATTTTCAATTAATTTACAAATATTTGGCACAAGGACACTGTCAGTCACTTGTTTAATAAGTGACATTTCAACAGTATTCCCATCAGCAGACTTTTTGTTCTTAAAACTTCAGCACATTTAACATTTAACACATCACTGTTCCACCAAGGAACACTGAACTACTTTTACTAAAGAGAAAAAAGTAAGCTACTGTCTTCATCTCTAGAGGGTATCCTTTTCATGATACCTTCTAGGCATGGAGATCATTCACAGTATCCTCAGTATTTACAATAACTGAATTGTAATTTTTGGAATTTGTTAGAAAATCCTGTTTAATGCAATTTTTAATCATATTATTTAGAAGTTTCCAGAAAGCATTGATACACTGATAGCATTTTTATTATTTTACAACAACTGATCACAATAAGCCTTTTTTTCAACCTCATAATTGATCTTAGTCTATTTCTGTGTTTTATATTTATCTTCTTTTCTCCTATAGAGGCTTTTTTTTTTACAAGCCTTTTCCAAACTTTTTGTTAACCATGGTTTTCCGCCCTTTTAGAAATTTTGTCTATATTCTTTCTGCAGTAAATGTTGGTCATACATACTTGATTTTCTTCCACCCAAATAAGATTAAAAAGTAGCAGGTAACACACATCATAACACTGCTCCACAGTTCCATGTGTGCTTTAGAGAAGAAAAACAAGACCTGAGTAGGAAAAGGACTCCATGAGTTGTTTTTGGTAAATTATGAAATCATTTGAAACTTGTTCCTGTAGTCAGTTTCTTATTGTTTCTTGACATTTGCCCTGTGCCTTCAGGCTGTGTGCGCAGGTTTCAGTGCTGCCAGATCAATGAGGAAGGAAGCAAGTACAAGAGCTGGTGGACACTCAGGAAAACCTGCTTTATCATAGTGGAGCACAACTGGTTTGAATCTTTCATCATATTCATGATCCTGCTCAGTAGTGGAGCATTGGTGAGTATTCCTATGCATCCTCCTGTTTTCTGAATTTACGGCACATTCCTTTTTGATCAGTTAGATTAGATAGAACTTTATTGATCTTTATTGAAATTGAGGTTCTGATAACAGCACAATGCTGAATGTACAGAATAAGAAATATTACAAGAAAATAGTAATACAATAACTATTAAAAACTATTTTAAAAAAAAAACTTTAGTGAAAAAACAGGCAATTGCATATGGAAAGTACTACATTAAATGGCACATATTATGAACCTTCTCTTCTTTTAACCCTCTAAAACAGGGGTATTCAACTCATTTTCTTTCAAGGGCCACATTCAGCCCAATTTGATTTCCAGTGGGCCAGACCAGTACAATAATAGCCTATAAATAATGACAATTCCAAATTTTCTCTTTGTTTTAGTGCACCCCCCACCCACATTAAATTATGAAAATATTTACATTTAGAAACTATTCAAATAAAAAATATGTGAATAACCTGAAAACTTACATTTCCGAAAAGTAACTGCAGTTTTAACACTATTATGCTTCAATCTTATCATTTATATTTGTGTATTATGGATCAGCTCTATAAAGGCAAAAAGCATTGAGCAACAGGCAGACTCTTGTTAAAATTACACTTAATTTTATACAGACATATCAGGTTGTTCGTGTCATTTACATTTTTAAGGAAATTTTATCGATTTAAACATTTTCATAATGTAATTGTACTTTTTTCACTGTTATTATTTTACTGGTCTGGGCTACTTTAGATCAAATTGGGCTGAATGTGGCCCCTGAACTAAAATGAGTTTGACATCCCTAATAGGACAGATAGGATTAATGGTTCTTAAAGTTATTCAATAGTTACTACTGAATAACTATAGAACCACTAACCCTATCAATACATGTAGATAATTTAGGTAAAATGCAATTTCTCATCAGATATGACCTATTTGGACGTTCACAGGCTCTGTAGTGAACACTGAAACGCCATTAATAGACTGCAACATCGATTCAACAATAAAACCCATGTGTTTTGACAAATGACAGTGGTTGTAGATGCTTGTTTTAATGTTCATAGTACTGTGCTTGTTTTCAGAGTAGATTTGCATGTTGCATGTTTTCTGTCAGCAGTTTCGTAGTATATTGTACACTCTTGCACAGGCATTTGAGGACATCTACATTGAGCAGAGGAGAACCATCAAAACAGTACTGGAGTATGCAGACAAGGTCTTCACATACGTGTTCATCCTGGAAATGCTGTTGAAGTGGGTGGCTTACGGCTTTGTCAAGTATTTCACCAACGCCTGGTGCTGGCTCGACTTCCTCATTGTAGATGTACGTAAAATATTCAATGCATTGTTGCAGGAGAATTCTCTGTTCATACACTGTTAACTTAAAAATAAAGCTTCATGTTGGGCTGTGATATATGTATATTAGAATGTGGAAAATACAGGGATTTTTACCAGTTGACTCAATAGCTTGTTGGGGATACATCTGCTTGGAAAATAAACCTAATAATAGAAGATGCTCAAAATGAATGACATTCATCAGAGTACTGTGGTGTGACCTTAAATGATCACAAGTCATGAGTCATGTTGCTTTGTCTCATGGTAACAAAGCAATCACTGTTTACCTGACCTGTTTTTGATTCATGATCCTCTCTGTAGCTGAAATGGCACCTTACAGGACACCTAACTTTTGGGTTTGCAACCAAATCTTCAGGTTTTTCCGTTTGTTCCTTGTTCATGTTCAGGTTGTGGTTTAACTACTGACAAAGATAAAGTCTGTCTAGGGTGTTAGTAAACTGATCTGTAGAGCTGCAACCATTTGATTAATGGATTAGTTTACATTTTTACGTCAACTGTTTTTATAATTGATTAATCATTTTGAGGCCTTTTTAACAGGATATGGCAAAATCCTCTGTTTGGTACGTAAATGTGTGTGTGTTTCATGGTTTCTTTCCTCCTGTTTGACATTAAACTGCATATCTTTGGGTTGTGGACCAAACAAGACATTTTGAGCTCTCAGAAACATTTTAGATTTATAGACCAAGAAAAGTTATCGAACAATGACATCAATCAATAGTGACAGAACCGACTCTGCCCATCACTCACAAGCAGCAATAGCAACTCTTTGTATCCAGTAATCCCAAATGTGAATACATTTCCTTATATCAGACAGACTTGTTTTACGGATTAGTGATGGAGGATAGGAAACACATGATTTTTCCATTTGTTTCAAACTGCGCATAAGTTGCATGGCATGTGAAAGCATTTCCATTACTTTGCACTGCACATTTTGCAATATTTCACATATCAATATGTATATGTACATAATGATGGAGGTGTTTTATCAATACAATGTGCGGCTCTCCTTCAGATATATCATCAAACTAACATAAATTGAATTACATAACACATGCAAACAGTTATTTGCCATTAAAGGCCTATTTCATTGTTCTGTTCTTATGCAGAATTCACACTATGCAGAGAGTCCTGTAATTAATTTTTTAACTATTTTAATACTTTATTATCTGTCATTGCCTAGAGACCAGTCATTAGCTGCTGATTAACCATTCAGGCAGGCACCATGTGGACTCTCATCTTTTTATTCCTCACCCCTCACCCTGCTTTCTCCTGTCATTCTTGTCTCTCAGGTGTCCCTGGTCAGCCTTGTAGCTAATGCTCTGGGCTACTCTGAGCTCAGCGCCATCAAATCTCTGCGGACACTGCGAGCCCTTCGGCCCCTCAGGGCCCTGTCTCGGTTTGAGGGCATGAGGGTAAGGTCCTGAGGAAAAGCAGAGGCAAAAGTGCTTGTAATGTAAGGTTATTTGTGAGCAAGCTGAAAGCAGATATACATTTGCACCACCACTATACATTATAATTAATTTACAGTGGCAGATCCAGAAAAAGTGGAAGGAGGTGTGTGTGTGTGTGTGTGGGGGGGGGGGGGTTCTAGGAGGCAAAGCGAAGCAAAATTAACATTATAAACATTTCAAATCCCATAAAACTGTATTTTTTTTATTATACGCTAATGAAATGAATTAAATCTAACCTCACTAATGTGACCACTTTTGGAACCAAGCATAAAGAGTTGGCTTTAATAAGGTTGTCCTCAGGTTTGGCATTGAATTCCATTGCATTCCAAATTAAAATTAGAAACATCAGGATACAGTAGAGGTATAGGCCTATGTTTGACAACTTTGTGTGATTCACTCAATCGCTGGCTGTGTTCTGCGGCAACTCCAAGATATTTAATATTCAGCCCATGCAGTTAGTTCCCACTGTATAGTAATACATTATGTATCTTTTGTGGCTGACTGTTTGTTTTTTCCAGCATGCAGACCCAAATACTGCTTGAATAGACAGTTGTCTCTTCATGATTAGACTTTAGCCAAGTTTAGATTTAACTCCCTTTACCATATCAACTCTTATTATAAATGGCTTGTGTGTAGTAGACCCCCCTCCAATACAAGAGATAGGAGAGCATTGGGGCGCATAAATTTGTATTCCAAAGTATATGCTGGTATAAGCTCAGTAAATACTGCTATGAACTTCAATGGAAGAGACTGGGGTTTTGAATCCTGGCAAGAACACATATTATTTTCAACATTTTATATGATCAAACAGGGGAAGTGGTGCCGAGGGCGCTGATAGGTAAATCTGCTATTGATTTATGTCTGGGCTGACACTTAAACTGAAAAGATTGATGTGTTTATAGCTGCTTTCAGCTAGCTTACATGTATCATAATATGTGCTATTTTTAGTCATTATTCTCCTTCTAAATGTCTCAAAGACAGTTTTAAGGAACATGCCACAGAACCATTTATATTTTCAGTTTTAGATGCTGAATTTGGATACAAATAACAATGTACAATATACTTTAGCTGATTAGAGTGTCTGTACAACTGCATGCTTACTACAAGTTCTGTAGTTTTATCTTTTCCTTGCAGTTCAACACTGTACTTCTTCTATCTGCATGACTTTCTTCACATCCTGTCACTGGATTATGTACTGTATATAGCTGTTCTCAGGCATTGTTTTCTGACATTGCTTGTGTGGTGCCTTTGACCTGTAATTTTTTTCTTTGTTGTGTGTCTTTTTTCATTTACAGTCAAACAAAATGTTGTGACTTCATCCCGCCTCTCTAAGGTTTTTTTCTGTTTTGCTTTTTTACCTATCAAATGTTAAAACTTTTCTCACCTATCCGCCTTCTTCTTTCCAACTGTCATGTTGTTAGATTCTCTCTGTAGATAAGTGCAGTGGCAGAAACTTTATGTGCACAGACTATTACATATTAAATTTCACTTGAATAAATATTGTAGGAGCTCTGTAAATGTTTCGATTAGTCTTGGCTCTTGTTCCATAACATCAGCTTTACTGTTCAGACCAATCAGTTAAGTGATTAGATGATTGCCACTTATCCACAGGATTTCTATTTTGGCAAGCAGAGACCTCTAGGTGACCCACAGTAGAGTACTGAGTTTGTCGTTGTGCCTCACCCATTCCAGGTTGTGGTCAACGCTCTGCTGGGGGCCATCCCCTCCATCATGAATGTGCTGCTGGTCTGCCTCATCTTCTGGCTTATCTTCAGCATTATGGGCGTCAACCTGTTCGCCGGGAAGTACTATAAATGCGTCAACACCACCACAGATGAGATCTTCCCCATCAGCATGGTCAACAATAAGACTGAATGCTTGGCCTTGCAGAATAACAGTGCCCGCTGGAAAAATGTCAAAATCAACTTTGACAATGTTGGAGCGGGATATCTGGCTCTATTACAAGTGGTGAGTTTGAGATGAACATGAGTAAAAGCAAAAATATCAAAGTTATGTGGAATCAGATGTTGCTGTGGTAATATTGGCTTTACATGACTACTAAATGTCTCACATCCAGTAATCTCAATTTTCAGCTTTCAAATGTCTGGAAACAACAAGTGTCTAACTTTTTTCAACATTAATACAACATTTCACTCCTTTAGATCCTCTTCTGGCATGTAGGCAGCTCAAAACTCAAATAACATCATCAGCCTCATTGCATAATTGGCTAAGTCATACACAAATGGACAAAAGTATTTGGACACATTGAATTCAGGTGTTTCTTTTCTAACAAGGGTCTGGGATACAAAACAATAATGACAAATGTCATAATATACTTTTGTATTGTGATAAATATCATTGCATTGGTTAGTTTGGTTTAAACTGATATCTTTGCTTCCAGAATGCCTCAGATGTTTTTTACTTAATTTCTCCCAACACTGATTTTTTTTTAATTTTTTTATCCATAACTGAAATGTTCTACCTCTAAATTTCTAAAATATTTTTGTGTTCTGACTCAATAATAATTTCCGACCACAACTAAACATCTACTTTCCTCGCATCTCACTTAGGAAGAAAAATCTTGCATTAAACTTTAAGGAAATATTGATGTTTATAGACTAAGTGGACAAAAATATTGGGACACATCATGGCTACAGCTGTAAGATGTCCTGTTCATGCTGATTTGACAGATAAACATCAAGATTAACAATCGATATGATATTTATCCCAGAGTAAAACTATATAATGACTTTCTCATTTCAGAAGAATATTTTAAAAAACAAATAATGAAGAAGTACTTGGAGGAGAGACATTGACATTGATGCCCTCAACAGAGTGGATGCCCTTAGGGGGAGTGGGTGTAGGGTCAGAGTGTGACTAGGTCTGTCTATATTCCTGTCTTGTGAGGATGTTGTATCTGTATTGTTCTGTATTGTTGTAGTGAGATGTTTTGTGATGGATTGTGTGGTGTGAGGGGTTGGAATTCTAAAAATAATGCTTCTTCCATCCTCTTTTCAAACCATGTATTTAGCTGTTTGTCAAGTTCTCATCTATAAATTGTTATACTGTGTTAGCATGTTTGAAATAAACATGTGAACTGAACTGAACATTTGTTACAATATTGTCATGTTTTGTAACCTAGACCCCTGTTAGAAAAGAAACACCTGAATTCAATGTGTCCCAAAAGTTTTGTCTATATAGTGTATGACTTAGGCAATTATGCTATGAGACTAATGATATGTGGTTTAAAAATGTTTTACTGCTCACACTGTAACAAAATTACCAAAAAACAAAGCATTAATTACTACTGCCTTCTAATTAAAAAGAGTTGTCAGAATATATCAGAGGACACCCAGTTTGAGTGCCATAATTTAGAATGTCAACTAGAGATAGATGGATTAATCAGATGGGTCCATTAATCTGCACCAATTTACAAAAAGTACCTGCAGAAGTTGGCACCAATAGACATGGGAAGTCAGATAATCAATGATGTCTACCATCACCCAGTATTTTCTGTATTCACATTACATCATCAAATCAAACTAAATTTTCCTTTAAATCTTTTTTACCTTTTCCACCACTTTGAATTTAGCATTAGAAATGGGTCATAACCGCCATTCAAAATGTCTTATATTTAGCTTGAAAAAACCTAAAAGCCTCTGGTTTAGAAAAAAATTATTGTTGAAGCAGATATCATGAAGATACTAAGCTCCAGTGATGCCTGGTGTCATACACTTTTATACATATTCTATATATAAAGGCTGAGATGATCCCTGCTTTTCTAACCTCCTCACAAAGTCTTTTCTCATCTCGTTTCAGGCAACCTTTAAGGGATGGATGGACATCATGTATGCAGCAGTGGACTCTCGCGGTGTAAGTGTGATTTTTCAAGCAAGAATCAACAATGAAAATGTGCTTAAAATGTCCCCAATGCCTTGTTTGTTGCACCCAAATACTTTGGAAAACATAACTCTCTGTGCCGTAATTTACTCTTTCTAGGTTGAGGACCAGCCTGAATATGAAGTGAACTTGTACATGTACCTCTACTTTGTCATCTTCATTATCTTCGGCTCTTTCTTCACTCTCAACCTGTTCATTGGTGTCATCATTGACAACTTCAACCAGCAGAAGAAAAAGATAAGTCGCATTCTGTAATCTTATGCAATAATTACACAGAAACACTGAAACACAGATGGTGATACACAAAGACTGTACAACAGCTCAAGATGATGCACTTTACTTATACAGTGGTACCTTGACTTACGAGTGCACCAACGTATGAGTTTTCAGAGTTACAAGCTGTCCCATGGTTGATTTTTTGCTTTGAGTTGCAAGTTCAGAGCGAGCTTCAGATACGCCACCGCTAGTTGCTGTAGCCAGTAAAAAGAAAAATGTTAGAGAACGGCTACTAAGTATTCTGGTGGTGGATCTTCCATCTTTCTGCTCACCACGGCATCTTGAGTAGGACTGACAGGTTCCTCCTGTCAACCCCATTTTTATATAGCCTACTGGGAAGAGCTATGTGTGACTGTTCCATCCCTCTGCTGTGGCTCTGTGTGGCTTTGGAAAACTAATAATGTGTAATTAATTTTTAAAAAAGATTATTTTAGTTTGTTATGTTTTTTTTTTTTTTAAATATAATTCTAAATGTGAAGATTATGGTGATATGAGGTATTACAGGTATGATCTCCTGCTGCATAACAGACATTATGTCGACATATTTTGACTCATGGGGCTGGAACAGATTAATGGCATTTTAATTAATATCAATGGGGAAAAATGATTTGATATACGAGCAAATTGAGTTATGAACTCTGTCATGGAACAAATGAAACTCGTAAGTCAAAGTACCACTTATATTCATTTATTCATCTCCTGAACTGTACACCCTGGACATGTCACCAATTCATCACAGAGACAAACTACCAGTCCCTCTCACATTCACACCTATGGGCAATTTAGCTTAACCAATTAACTAATTAGTGTATGTGTTTGGATGACGGGAAGAAGCCGGAGAACCCACGGAAACATGGGGTTTATATTAGTTAATTATATTTTTTGATGCAATAATATTCCATTGCATAAAACACCATGGGCCAAATCATCAAAACTAGTGTAAGCAAAATAAAATATTGCATGTAATGCACAAAACATCTGCAAAGGGTGGAATTCACTGAGCAAACTGGACTGCCAAGCAGATTTGGCAAGAATAATTTACCTTTTAGAATCTGAAGACCCAGAATGCAATTACAGTACATATATCTGAAAAAGACAATATTTTAAATGGGCTGTTTACATGAAATGTAAACATGAAATATTTAAAAGTAAATGATTATTCCTCTATTCTTGATTCAATGATTTCAAAGTTCATCTACTGGAATACACAATCCTAACTTGTATCTTAATGAATTGTTTATTAATGACACCAAAGCTGCAGGAGCTGAAATCAGGGGGAAAGATGCAAAACTCTGATAACACACACCTTTCTGGAGCTCTAACATTTCAGTTCAAAAAAAATTTCAATGAACCTGAACTTTTCATGTGATTATGGAAATGTGAAGCAACTTTTCCACGCAAGAGCAGTAGAAACATGTCCACATTGCAAAATCTGAGCAGTGATTGGTAATTACAGCTATCAGTCATGTATTTAACTCCTCTACCTGATATTGTCACATTTCTACAGCCTGAAAACTTAGACATGAAGTAGATGCTGAAGGCTTGTGTCAGACCACTTGAATTACGATATACCCTGTAAGGCTGGAAAAAAAAAATGAATCAAGAATTCCAGCTTTGATTTGAATATTAACTTACATATTCACACGGTTTTCCATTTTTAGTTCACCAGCCCATATGCCATGAGCTATTGTGAGGATGCTGTGTCCGGCATCATCTTTGTCGTTGTTGTCGTCATTAGCAATTTATTCAAACATCTTCTGTGACAAAACTACCGGTCAAATTTATTTCAAATTTTATATATATTGTTTCCCAGGGACAATGTCTTCAAAGTTGGCTCACAGTTTTAAGAAATTTAGATTTTTTAATTTTTGAGGAATTTTTGAAATATTAAAACTGGGCCATAGTTTGATGGCTTATGCCATGGAAGTGGTTAGAGATATCAATGTAGTTACTATTGAGCACTGATAGGAAGTCATATATGGACTTTCATTTGGGTTCATAACCTTTGACCTTGAGTGACCTTGAAGGATCAAACTCAAGGTCACCAGTCTAGATTTCAACAATCTTCTTCTCTGATAATACTGGTCAGATGCCTTTAAAATTGTATATGTAGCTTCCTTGGGACAATGTCTACAAAGTGTGTTCAGTTTTGAGAAATGGTAATTTTTGCATGCCTTTTTGCAAGACAGGCATTTTTAAATATTAAAAAGTTGCCTTTTCTTATAGTGGTCCATATATTGATGGCTTATAAGATGGAAATGGTTAGAGATATCAAGACTACTGAGCACTGATAGGAAGTCATATATGGACTTTCACTTCATTAGTTATCTTCCAGTGAAAGTACCATCCACTTCTATTGGGAGACTGATTTTCTGCATCAAGACCACATGACTCTAACATAGCGGCAGAACCTTGTCAATTCAACTTGGTATTGATTTTTGATAGAGCATGATGCTGAGATACAGGGACATTGGTCCTACTTTTAGCCTCTATTATGGTTTAGAATTGATCATATCTATGTAAGATTACTCTTCTTGTGAGATTTACATGGCTCTAGACCTGCCCGTGTTTGTAACTGAACACTCTGAGAGTCTGTTTAAGCTGCAAGAATGCCCCAGTGTCTCTCCCTGTGACATGTTAGTGCTGCCCTGCATCATCACCGCCTGCTCTTTAAGTCCCCTCCTCCCCTCCCACAATCCATCTGTAGCTGCAGCTCTCCAGGGGGAAGATATTTATTCATCACTCCTCAATATCCATATGTAAACATATCTGCAGGGAGCGATGAGCTCAGAACCTAGACGCCAGACACTAAATATAATTGGCTGCACATTTCAGATTTGATTTGTCGTGATGCCACTTAGCATGACTGTGATGGTGAAGCTTTGCTGAGCAGGTAACAGAAATATGTCACAGGTATGTTTACATTCACCCTTGAAGACCCAAACAGCTATTGGCAACCAAAAGCGTCTATTGATCTAAAATGTTTAATTCCTGCTGATCTACTAATCTTATCAATATGTGCAAATAATTGAAGTAAAATGCAGTTTCTCAGTTTTTTGTGTTCATCAGATATGACTCTTTTGGACGTTCTGAGGCTTAATAATGAATGTGAAAACACTGTCATCTTCTGCAACATTGATTCACCAATAAATCCCATGGAGTTTGACAAGTGACAGTCAATGGAGAAGCTTGTTTTCACTTTCAGTTATTGATATATTTGCTGAAAAAGTCACTTTTCCTTCAGGTTTTTCTTTTTTAACCATTGGATTTATTTATGAACATCTACAATGATCTGTGAATTAAATAGAGGAACATACATGCATTACACTGAAAACTGCAAAATACAGAGGATAATATTATAATAAATGGTGATAAATTACTTAAGGCAGGTTGAAAAGAGAGAAAAATTAATTTGGAAACTGCCATAAAAGTAGCACTAGATCTTTATGGGTTAATAATAAATACCCCTGGGTTAATATGTAAGAAAGGCATTTTCCAGATAGCTCCTTTCATTATCATTGTCAGCTTTTGTTTGTGTGCTGCTTGTTGTTGCAGTGACCGTTATCATAATCAGACACTGTTAATTTCAACTAGCATCAGTACAAAGCAACTGAAGCACAGATTTAGCCAAAGCACATCCACAGCTGTGATAAAGAAAGAACCGAGCTGCAGAATAATGATTATCTGCAGCACGGTGAGGACCTGACTGTGCCAAGTGTTACTGAGAGCATGAGGGCACATGAGTCACTGAGAAACACAGACACACACTGTGTCACAATGCATGCAGTCTGGAAATGTGCCCTCCATTCAACCAAACACAAACAAGCAGTATTGGCAACGCCCAAGAAAGGGAGGAGGGGGAGGTGGGGAGGGACAAGGGGGGAGGGGGGACGAGGCTTGCCTTGCACTGTGTTCATCTGACTTGACTGACTGAGACACTGTATCAGTTCACTAGCCCCACAGCCACAGCGTCACACAGATGGTGGTTTCAGTGTTGACACCAGTCCTCCCTCCAGACACGCATCACACACTCAATGAGCAGCACTCAGTGTTTAATGTGCGCCAGGATTTCATTGCTTCAGTTAATGGAAGCTTTGACAGAATTCAGGAAATGAGAAATATGATAAAACCTGCTGAATTTATAGTAACACCCCATTCATGTCCAATAATCTGAATTACATATCGTCATACCTTGACTTACAACTTGAATTCGTTCCGCGGCCGAGCTCGTAACTCAATTTGCTCGTATATCAAATCAATTTTCCCCATTGAAATTAATTGAAATACCATTAATCCATTCCAGCCCACCCCCAAATCACCCCAGTTTCACACCTAACTTATAGATAACTTAGCCCAGTGTGTTGTCCATGTCATAGCTAGTAAAAAGAAAAATGTTGGCGGATAGCTACTAGGTATTATGGTGGTGGATCCTCCATCTTTCTGCTCAGCACAGTATCTTGAGGAGTACTGACGGGTTCCTCCTGTCAACCCCATTTTTAAATAGCCTTCCTGTGGCTTTGGAAAATTAATAATTTGTTTATTCCTTAAATCTATTACCCCCCACCCCCCGAGGGGGAGGCAAGGGGTATTGTTTTTGGTTCGGTTTGTTTGTTTGTTTGTTAACACTCTAGCAGCAACTATTGGTTCAGTTCATACCAAATTGGGGTTCTAGATTCCCAGTGAACCAGAATATATCTGATTACATTTTGGGAACAATAGGTCAAAGTAAAAAATTTTTAATTAATTTTTTAAATCTTTTTTTTTTCCATTAACTTATAATGGGCAAAATTTCAAATGTCTGTAGCAGCAAAATTATTGGTCGAATTCATACCAAATTGGGTTTATAGATTGCCAATGACCCAGAATAGAACTGGTTACATTTTGGGAAAAGTAGGTCAAAGTAAATTTTTTTAATTTTGAATTTTTTTTTTAAAATCTCTTTTCTTCTGCCATTTACTTATAACAGATGAAATTTCAAATGTCTGTAAAAAAAAAAACATCATCTTTGTTTCAATTTACTTCAACTTGGTACATATATAGAGGCAATTGATATACTGACATCAGGACACACAGACATGATGACATCAGCTGGATCGATGCCAAAATAACCTACAATACCTGCGAGGGCTGGGGTCTGTTGTGCCTGGCAACACTTGTTCAGTTTTAGTTTGTTAGTTTTTTAAATATACTTCTAAATTTGAAGATCATGGTGATGCTAGGTATTGCAGGCACTATCTCCTGCTGCACAGCAAAGTCCAATCGCTGTCCAGAGGGAAGGTGCTGAAACACTTTGCTTCATGTGTGGAAGAGGTGAAAAGATGTCAGATTTGGCAAAATAACTGCACAAAAACCACAAAATGTGAACGCAACACAACATAGATGCTTCCACAGTGAGGTAACCACGTGAAGTGAACGAGTGTAATGCGGGATGCTGGGCGGATGTTGTGCCAATTAGCGGCAGCGTATCTGAAGCTCACTCGTAACTTAGATTTTGACTTGCAATTGAAAGCAAAAACTCGACCAAGCACCGGCTTGTGACCCGAAAAACTCGTAAGTTGAAGCACTTGTAAGTCAAGATACTTCTGTATTCCCATTTTATAATTTCCCCAAAAGCATACTCACAAAGAAATTTGAATATTTAAAAATACATGATTATAACCAAATTTTGGTTTGCTCTGTTTACTTTGGAGGTCAGGATATCTTCATGACAGAGGAGCAGAAGAAGTACTACAATGCTATGAAGAAGCTGGGCTCCAAGAAACCACAAAAACCAATACCTCGGCCAACAGTAAGAGACTATTGTATCGTTTTAGTTATAATATCCTCCTGAGACCTAGTAAGTAAACGTTTTGGCTTTTTTACATTAAATAATTTCCTTGACTGAAAACAGCATGGTGCATACATTTTTTCAGGTACAGTTTTTTTAAAATTGAATGTCCTTTGCGCTGAATGGCCTTTTTTTTTTTTTTTTACATAAAGCTATGAAACTCTTGTCCAATAGACAGAGGACAAAAATGCATTGCTGGGTCTCAAGAGGATATTTAGCTAATGTTAGACAATAGGATTAAGACCAATCTGGACAAATCGAATAAGTCGGAACATTTTACTGTAGTTGAATCATATTAATTCTTTATGTTAGAAAAATAAAATTTTTATGTGTTTACTCTCTCTTTAAGTTGTAATTTTAGTTGTTTGTCATTGAATGGTCTCTGCAGTTTTTATGTGTTATATTGAGAAATTTCTGGAATCTACAAAGGTACAATATGAAAAAAGTTCATTAGTAGTAGTAGTAGTAGTTGTAGTTTTTTGTTATCTATCTATCTATCTATCTATCTATCTATCCATCTATCTATCTATATATCTATCTATCTATCTATCTATATATCTATATATCTATCTATCTATATATCTATCT
>JAPQRP010000014.1:19575473-19611652 GCA_037367295.1 Apogon hyalosoma
TCAGTGGTTTCTGGTGGGAGGGGGGCACAGGAGAAGGAAAGGAAGATGTTGAGGCAGACTAGGTGGGAGAGGGGAGGGGGGTTTTGTGTGTGTGTGTGTGTGTGTGTGTGTGTGTGTGTGTGGTTGTATGTGGTGTTTGTGTGCAGTGATTGTGTGTCAGTCCTTGAAAATGTTTGGCCTGCAAAGGAGATAAAAGAAGAAAACAGACCATCTGCTTGTTTGGGCTTCCAGAAGAAGGGGGGGGATTCAGTTTTGTCCCGCTTAATTTAATAACTTTATTTTTAGTTATAACTGGCCTCAGCAACTCCTCCACGCTTCAGAGCAGATAGGCTCTTCCACAGTTCCTACATTATTCCCACAGTCCCGAGATTTGCCAAAGTGCATCCACAGTCTGTCCCACGATGAAATCCAACTTTATTTTGAGTCCACAGCTCGCACACTGATTGAGTTGTGAGTCCACAGCTCTCTCCGACTGTGTCACCATCCACTGTAAACCATCATTGTCACTAACCACTCCAAAGTGATCCTTAATTTGATCCGACAGCAGCGGGGGGGCTCTTTGTGATGTTGCCTTCCGACTTTGCGACCTCCGGGCGACTCCAAGGCCAATTAGAAGGTGTCCCGTAGTCAAAAATCCAATAGATAAACATCCAATAGGTATAAACATCCTCCACCGATCAAACTGACAGCAAGCTACCCTCCCCTTGTCTCCAAGTTGATGATAGCCAGCCACCAGGTTCCATCAGGGCAGGCAGGCTCTCCTGGGCCTCTGTTTAGGTGAAAAAAATCCTATCAATTGCACTGGGTGTCCAGTTGATCAATTCCATGATTGGTTGTTCGGAGCTCAAGCAAGCAGCTATCCAAAAGTTAAGTCAGACAAGACATAGAGGCAAAAGCAGGAGAAGGAAAGAGGAATGGGGGGAACAGCTCAGAAACACGTCTGCTCTTGACAGAGGACAGGAGGGGGAAAAAAAAAGATACAGCAATATATAGCCAACAGGTGACCGTAGGTACTACCATACTCGGTAGTCTGCATCTGGGCACTGAGTTCCCTATATTTTTCTCCCTGGTTGGTTAAAACAGAGGGGATCCTGTAGAAAGACTTCTTTTCAGCATGTCCCGTTCTGTTTGAGCAGCCTGTTACTACTCAAAAGTTAACCAGGACTACAATTAAGTACAATTATCTGTCTAATAAGCCTGGCACTCTTTGTAGCTTGTGGGTTGTCTTCCAATATGGCAGCGTAAACATAAATCACGTGCCCCTGTCATCATGTGGCAAGGGTCTACACTTTTTGAGGGGACTGTAGGTGCATATAAAGAAGTGAAGTCCTGCTTCATGGGAACTAACAATGGAAAACAGATAAATGGTGGTCAGTGGCAAGAGACAGGTGACATCACGGTCACCGCCACAACTTTCAGTGTGTTGTCTAGTTTAATATTAAATGGCTCAGTGGTTCGCTTCTCACATCACACATGATGCACTTTACCAACACTCTGACAGATGCTACCTTATTTGAAAGCTGAAAAAAAAAGCATTAAAAAAACTCTGAACAGATCACGGACAGAGATGGTTACTACTGTGACTCTGGTGTGTAGTCTTTCTCTTTACATAGAATAGAATTTAATGGGCTTTGTCATTACACTAGTTGTGCAACAAAATTGCAGGTGGTCTCTACCAGTGACAGTGCACTTGCATCTAAATAATAACACAAGACACAGACATACACTAAAAAATATAAAATACTAAACAGTATGCAATCGAAATGTGCTAGTTAACAATACTGTATGAAAGGGTAAAATTTTATGTGCAAATGTAACAGTGTAAACAATGGAAAAAAACAAAACAAAACATGTTTTACAGTCTGATACTTCAACAGTTTTATAACAAACCACGACTTTATCTCCAGGAGTCAGGGTCCACTCGACATTTCTCCCCTGTTCAAAGGATGTTTTTTCTCACCACTGTCACCAGTCACAAGTGTTTGCTCTTGGAGGATTCTGTTGGGTACTGTAAATTGGCTTGAGAGTCTGGTTTCAACCAGCTCTATATGTAAAGTGTCATGAGATAACTTGTTATGATTTAGCGTTATATAAATAAAATTTGATAGATTGACTCTCTTGACTTGTAGAATTGTCTTTTAAACTGACAAACATCATGCATGTAAATTATGGTCTTATTCTTTGTTATACTTTACTTTTGTCTGAAATGAGGCAGTATCTAGAAAGGACAGGACTTGGCCTCTATAAGTCCATGTATGACCTGCAGTAGATAATGGTCAGCATTGGACACATTCAAGCGATGGACATGTTCCAGTGTTTTGTCAGTATCAAATAAATATAATATTTTAAAAAAGCACTTCAACTACCAAACAGCACTTAAGGTAACCTAAGTTTATTACTTAATATTGCATCTGCTGTGTCTAACATCATCCATTTATAAGCATGTTTGTACTGATTTGTTGTCACTTTTGCATTTTAATAGAGATATTTTGTAGAACGAAGGACATGTGGACAGATTTTTTTCCAAGCAAATCAGAGGGAAAATACCTGTTGAGAAAAATATCAGTATAAGTGTGGACAGGGCGTTATCAGCACGTGTATCCATATGTGAACCAACGGATACCTGACACCAGAGCTCCGTTCAGTCCTTGCGTTAGCCTAAATCAGGGGTGTCAAACATAAGGCTCATGGGCCAAAACCAGCCAGCCAAATAGTCCAATCTGGCCTGCGGGATGAATTTACAAAGTGCAAAAATTACACTGAAAATATTAACAGGCAAGGGATGTGATATCAAGTAAAATAATACCATAATAACCTATTAATAATGACAATCCTAAATTTACTCCTTGGTTTAATGTGAAAAAAGTAAAATTACATTATGGAAATATTTACATTTACAAACTATCCTGTCACAATAAAATGTGAATAACCTGATCAAATAAGACATTTCATGTTGTTCATGAGTATGTGCAATTGTAACAATATAATGCCTGTTGATAAATGTTTTCAGCATTTGTAGATCCATTGTGATGTGTAAACTGTGTTAATAAACCGAGACAATATTGTTAAAATTGCACTTTTTGTACAATTTCATTCTTTTTTCCTAAATATTTCAGGTTGTATATGGTTGATCAGATTTTTCACATTTACATACTGTAATATAATACTAAAACATACTAAAATAAAAAGAAAAATTATGTTATTTTACTACTATGATCTGCTTGAGAACAAATTGGGCTGAATATGACCTCTGACCTAAAATGAGTTTGAAACCCCAGCTCTAAATCAACATTAAATTTCTTACAATTTTTGCACCATGATATCCAGTCTGTGCATATTTATTTTAACATCTTTAGTTTTCTGGCAAAGCTGTTACACATCCTTGGATGCAATCAGTGATGGGCCGTGCATTTCACACCTATGCCTTCAGTAGTGCTCTGTCTGAATCAATCTACCCCTCAATAACTATTTTTATGGCTGTAAAAATCATCTTATGCAGAAATGCAGTATAAAGAGCCGCTGCATCGCAGATAGATAATTCCTGTAGCCACAATAAATGCCTTAAACAAACCCCAAGTCTCCTTCTACTGCAGTTACAGCTGTGACGCACATAAAGCATCGATAATAACCTCATAAACTTGCAATATTATTTAGGAAAACAGCAACATTTTACTCACCAAAAATTCTGATTATTTGTACACAAAATCCATCTTCCTTTGTTTCTTCAAAGAGTTTAATTACTCTGTCGTACAGATCCGTACCGCTCGTAGCTAGTGGACTGAAAGTGACGGACAAATCCTTTTCCTGGTTGTCACAGGCTTGCTGGCTTTGGAATTGCCTGACCTTTCTAAACGATGTCCAGTTTTTCTTGAAAAGTCTGTCTTGAAAATGGCTTTGACAATAAATCAGCATCCAAATCCATTCCTTCTCCGCCTTCAGCCATTGTGGGTTGACAAAACGGCTATTAAATGAACACAATTATATTTCTGTTGGTGCAGCTCGCTACAGATGCTGTTTGCTAGTGTTGGCTCATATACTCTGACTATCCAATCAAAGGGTGTGAATATGTTGACATCACCATACGCCTGCTCGAGGGCCTTGGTGTCACCACCTCAAAATCTGATTGTTGAAGCAACAGTTTCATCGGCACTTATTTTTGCTAGAGGGCCCATGGAACTGATAGTGAAGGCCTCCAGGCAGACTTCTTTGACCCTGCCTGGCAACAAGTGATGGCTGAAATGTGATTGGTTAAATGCTTTCATATGAAAATACATGTCTGGAAGCGGCACAACCAGGGGAAAAGCTATGGAAGGAAGCGGACAGACCATTTGGAATTATTTAAGTATTCATGGACAAAATATAATTAACATCAGTCTGTGATTCAGATATTTTTTTTTTAGGCCAGCAGAGAAGGCCTTGTAGGCCCTGACAGCCCACCGCTGGATGCAATAAATACTTTTTATAATATTTTATTTTTACAAAACACTGTAAACTCTGATCTAATATACTAAAATTATTGTCTGTCTTTAGCAGCTGATACTCCAACCAAAGTCATCTCTCCACCTCCAGTAGAAGGTACAGAAACGCACCCAGACACGCACATGTGTTTTTTTTTTTTTTATCAAATCGTTAGCCTCATAACATAATTGCCTAAGTCATACACAAATGTACAAAAGTAGGTGGACACGTTGAATTCAAGTGTTTCTTTTCTAACAGGGGTCTGGGCTACAAAACAATAATGACAAATGTCAATACATTTTTATATTGTGATAAATATCATTGCATAGGTTAGTTTGGTTTAAATTGATATCTTTGCTTCTAAAATGCCTCAGAGATGGTTTTTACTTAATTTCTCTCAACAGTGACTTTTTTTTTAATCCATGACTATGATTTTAAATGTTCTACCTCTAAATTTCTAAAATATTTTTCGTGCTATGACTGAATCATTTTCTACCACAACTAACCATCTACTTTCTTCACATCTTCCCTTAGGAAGAAACATTTCTCATTAAACTCAAAGGAAATATTGATGTTTATAAACTAATGTGGACACAAATATTAGGACACATCATGGCTACAGCTGTAAGATGTCCTGTTCATGCTGATTTGAGATAAACATCAGTATTAATAATCAGTTTGATATTTATCACAATACAAAACTATATTATGACATTTGTCATTATTGTTTTGCAGCCCAGACCCTATTTGTGTATGAGTTGGGCAGTAATGCTATGAGGCTAATGAAATGTTCCTGCTGTTTATTTACTTATCAATAATTCCATAATATACAGCACTGCCAAAGGAGAAGAAGACAAATAGAGGATTCCTCAGTCTATTCCGAAGAGAAAAGAAAAAGTCTGAAATGGTATGTGTGAAGTGGATTTATTTGAATGGAGATGTGATTAACATTTAGCAGTTACATCTATCAAAGCTGATTAAATTCTGTCTTTTACAGGACAGGGCAGTAAGTTCTAAAACATATCCTGATCTCAACAAACAAACATCAGGTAGTCTTAACCCGCTGAGTGGACCGTCTTCCAATTCCCTGCCAGCGGAAATGCCCAAAAAGAGACGGGCACCCCAGCCTCCTATAGGTGCATCACAGAGTGTCCCAAACAGCCTCGGCACCTGCCATTTAAGAACACCACAGGTAGATCGAACCATCATTTTATTCATTTTGTTTTTTTAAATGAAGTGCTTGTACATGTGTGTTTTGTCTTGAGTGTTTTTATTTGAATCTGGTGGGAAGCAAGGTTTTGGTTTTGTTTTTGTTTTGCAGAAGCAGGTTTACTTGTTTATGTTTCTGCTGTAATGTGAACTGTTTGCCAGTGAAAGGATTCAGAAAGTCCAGAAAAGCATTATGCAATTAAAACCTGTATAAATACTATCCAGTTTTAATAACTGGACTGACAAATAACCATCCACAGAAGAGTGTTTGAAATATGTTCTGATGATTTACGTTTTCAACATAAAATTGATTTTTTTTATTTATTTTTGCAAAAAGCACACCTTTATCTAAAACAATCCTCTTGTAAGTATCTCCAAATTTGAGGCTTTTTAGTAGTTTTTGCTGCTATGATGCCAGGTGTGGATGCTAGGCAATCTGGCCAAAAGATGATATGACGATAGATGTAGAATCACAATCCATGATCAGAATTAATAATTTTCTAACCTCTTATAGACAATCTCTTTTTTTAATTTATTTTCTTTATTTCTTTTGCTTCAACAATACAATGTATTTGTACTTATGGACATAAGAGTATCATTGAATAAGAACACAATATGAATGTGTCACTTAAATCTAAATGTAGTTTGTTAATTTTTGTTGATGATAACCATGAGAGGAAAGTATGACTGCTTTCATTTCTGGTGGAAAAAAGTTAACATATTAGTAGAACATGACTGTGTAAAACATGGGAATTAAACAAACACATTTCATCTCTGCAGAGATCTGCTGATTCTACATTGAGGAGTACGAAGAGGAGGGCTCCTCTTCCTCCTTCTGCAAACTCTTACCAGCAGCTGCAGGTTGACACTGAGGTTAAAGGTAATGTCATCACCTGTGAGTCACCTTTGACCTTTGTAACAGAAATTGCACTGACAAAGGGCCAGACCACAATGTTTAGAGGTTGATATCTAAACCAGAGAACAAATCCTACAATAAAATGAGTATTAAGTGTTCCCATTTAAAGGTGTAAATTACAATCAATCTGACTGTGAAAGTATTAATGCAGAGTTAATGCCACTGATTGTTGGTTGTGTACAACTATTTATTTTGCCATCTAGTGGTATCAGTCAAGGAAGCAGCTTTGCAAAAAAGATGAAAAGAGAGGAAATATGCTGCCAGTCCAATCCCAATTGACCTCTTACAGTATTTCGGTGGAAATGAAACGGGTTTAAAGCAGGGTGAGTTCTTGTATCTGCCAAATCCTTACGGCTTCAGTCAGTGTCACATTAGGTCAAGAGAGATTGAAGTTAAATCAAGATTAAAATGTCAAAGCAATGAGCATCAAATGGGAGATTTAGGAATGAAATCCACTGAAAAATGCAGCTTTTATCAGTCAGAACAATTTAACCCTGTTCAGGGCAATTAAAGTGACCCACAGCCTTGTTCATAGACCATATTGGCTTCAGTCTGTTCTCAGATAAATCCCTCTATTGTCCAAGCTTTCATTCCCCTGTATCAGTCTGTCTGATATGCTTTCCCTCCCTGGGTTCAGCTCCTTTGTATGGCGCTCCTTTTTGCCACTTTCACAGACTTAAATAGAGAGCTAACAGTTTTGTTTTTAGACATGGGTTAATAGCCATTTGTAATTATGAGCGAAGCTTTTCACAGAGCCCTTGGGAGGCATTCATTTTTAGAAAAACAGAGTTTAAGTTTAGACCAGACTCTTTACTTTTTCTAATTATCTGCTAAACTGCCTTCAGTGGTGTAACTTCATTTCCTCTTTGTTTTCTTTTTGCGGGGATAGTACAACACTCTGCTGAGCTTGTATCGGCGCTTGACTGGGAAAACAACTCCCAGCTCAGAGTTGATGATCATTAAAAAAACTCATGGTCTTGTCCTCCTACACGCACATACTGGAAACAGGAAATGTATATTTACATTTAAGACAGAACAGGCAATGAAGAGTAACCGATTACATGTAATAGGGATGTATGATTAAATAAGAACAGGAAAGTAATTGTAATTAGAGTAGGTTTCCTTTACTGCAGTTTCTGTGCTTTTTTTTGACAATATGCAGTCAATACAATAGAAGCAGCATCACTATATTGTTCTTATTGCCCATGTTTGCATTTTTATTTGTGCATTAACACATAAATTAAATCCCTCAAAATGTTGCAAGAAAGTTTTTACTCTTTACACTGAGGTAGAAAAGTATGTGTATACAGAGGTGATGTCTCCCATTATCCACTGCAATGCATTTTTGCAAAATAAGGTTCAACTGGAAGTGGCATCGATAAGTAAGTTTATGATCCACTTTGCATTATGGCACCATTGTTACAAATTTTCCAAATTTCCTAATAAAGATGCACTTTCTGGTTATAGATGGATAGAGAGATAACATTGTAACACATTTTTAAACAGTGTATTTTAGACCTATTGTAGGAGCTGAGCTGGAAATGACAAGATCAAAGAAAAATTATGTCATGGGTATGAACACAGCCAAAATTACATATGAAAAAAAAAGTAAGGATCCAAACTGTGTAAAATAAAGTAATAGTCCTTCAGGGTTAATGCTCTTCTGCTTTCAAAGAACAAGGTGAAATATGCTCAGGTATCAGTTGTTATGATGATGTATCATGTACGATTAGCGATACAGTCTACTGAGCCATTTAATACTAAATTAGATGTTACTTTACTACATTTACCACAAAGTGCAACTTCACTCAAAATTTCTACAGGATCAAAATATTTATTTGTCTCCCACCATTGAGTGCTGTTCAAAGAGATAGGATTTTGCTGCTATGTAGATCACAGGTGTGAAACGTATGGCCCTTTGGCCAAAACTGGCCCACCAAGGATTGAGTTCGGCCTGTGGGATGAATTTGTGATATGCAAAAGTTACACTGACGATATTAACAGTCAATTTAGTTCAAGTGCCATGTACCAACCAGTATGATCAGTAAAATACTACAAATTCTTCTTTGTTTTAGTGAAAAAAAAGTGAAATTACACAAACATTTTCACATTTACAAACTATCCTTTTCACAAAAATGTGAATGTCCTGAACAAATAACAACATGAAATGAAATTAAGAGAAGTCAGTGCAATTGTACCAATATTATGCTGTTACTAAATGTTTTGTGTATTTGTAGATCCACTGTAATGTCTAAGTTGTAATACCCATGTTTAAATGATAAATTCAGACATACATTGTTAAAATTGGAGATACTTTTCTTAATAAATATATTTTTTTTCATGGTGGTTCGTGTTTTTCACATGCATTTTAAATGATAGTTTGTAAACATTTTCATAATGTAATTTTACATTTTTCACTCTAAAACATAGAGAAAAGTCTGAAGTTGACATCATTTATATGTTATTATTTTACTGGTCTGATCCACTTCAGATCATATTGTGGCCCCTGAACTATAATGAGTTTGACATCCCTGGTATAGATAAAATACAAATCCACTGTAGTGGTAATTAGGTGTTTCTCTATTTACACCATTACAGAAAGAAATGTATTTTAGAAACAAACAGAAATGTCTCATATTTTTGTCAGAATATTTATTATTTTCAGTGAACAGCTCAGGTACATGTTACTTAACACAAGCTGAACTGCCCCCCCCCCCCCCCAAAAAAAAAAAAATCAGTTAAGATCAATTATAATAAAATTTGGATTCATTTGGATCTAAGCCCCCTCGGTGTCTCTTCCTCTGCCTCTTCCTTTGCTTAAAGTTTCGGAAACCGTCCAACTGAAGCCCCATTTTCTCTTCCTGCCTACAGACTCTGTGTTACCTGAAGGGGCTGGTTGAGGGCTGCTGCTGCTGCTTCTCCTTTCCCTCTCCTCCTTCCACCACCCTTATTCCTCCTCCGTCCTCCTCCTGCGATGGCCTCTTCTTCCTCCCTCCTGTTTTAATGGGGTCTATGGATGTGTGTCGTTGTCTGTCACTGTTGCCTTCTGCCCTTTGATGCTGTTTATTTGTTCTGTTGAAGTTTTCTGCTCATTGTGCTTTTCCGTATTGGTGAAAGTTTTGTCTTTTTTTGTGTTGGTCATCACATTTTGTAAACTCTGTGCCTTCTCTTCTCACAGTGGGTGCTCATTTGTAATTTGGTACATCACTAAGATGGTTGGGTACATAATACTACTGGTCAGAATTTTTAGAACTCTAATCCTTTTAAGGGTTATAATAGTATCTGCTAATTTTGTTTATTGCCTTTAATTGCTTTTTTGTTGCTTTTAATGATGGCAATATACTGCTTCCTGCAGTGCTACATTGTTTTTATCCTCAGTAAATGTGCCAGAAGTTTAACAAAAAAAAAGCTAAAGTTAAAGGTATAATATGTAATATATACTCAAAAAAGGAAAGTAGTGGAAGTAAATTAAACCTGGAAAGCTAATGCAAACATTTTCTATTGTTGCAGCCTTGGCCGTTGACTTACAAACCTTCTGTCTAAACAGTATTGTTAGAAAGTACAGATTGTTTTACATGCTCTGAAGTATTATTGGACAACATTTCACTGCAGTGGGGAACATATGGCTGCTGTCATGGTGGAAAAAAGGCACTGAACAAAAGAAAACTGATATTATATCCCTCAAAGTGAAGGACTTCAGGTGTGTCTGAAAACTCCAAAAAAATTAACTCCTATCTAATTTTATTTTCTTACTCATTATGATTCTGAATCAGCATGACTAAGAAAATACTGAATCTATGCAAGATGTGCGTAAAGCTATAAATTATGTCTAAAAATCTATTCACCCACATGTGGTCCTTCTTAAGTTTACTAGTTAAATTAAAAACATAATTGTTTTAACCCATGTATACACTCTATCTGGCCTGATTTGGCTGCATTGTTTGCTGCTGAAGATCCAGTTCACTGCTTAACAGTTTAATTTTATAATGTCTATGACTGAAGGAGCTGAACATGAATTACAAGCTGCATTAGATTGAAGCTCAACATAAAGATATAATTGAATGAACTTATTTTACACCTAGTCATGTGCATTGTCACCTGTTACTTAAATGTTGTATCATATCAGCTTATCTTGTTTGTTTTCATGAACAATGAGGTTAGCGGAGGTTTCCACTGCAGCAAATTGTGGGTTGGCATTCTGTCCTCTATGGTAAAGGATGGTCCAGTGCATCCTCTACTAAAGGAGGCACCAAAGGAAACACTGAAACTCATTTCCTTTGCATTTAGAGAAATCAAACAGCTCTTATCATGGGAGTTGGGACCCTCCTAAGCAAAAAAGGACGATTCAGATGCAAACTTTGCTTTAGACAAAATGTAGATGTTGTAAAACTCTGTATATTAACCATAATTGTCACTTTTTAAAATGCATTTTTCCCCAAAGTTTTTAATGTTGCATATCTTTCTTTCTCTACCGTAGTACTTTTTTCTTTCTTACATACAATTTGCTTGTGTTTTTTATTCAAATAAAATCATGATTACATAATTTAACTTTATTTCCTTCTATGTCTTTATCTACTGACTGAAATGAAGATAGTAAAATGAATAGATGGATTTTTTTTTCATTTATTAATGTATATTTGCTGTGGTTGATGAATATTGTTGGCATCATAGCATAATTGCCTAGGTCATACACAATATGGATGAAAGCACTGGAACACGTTGAATTTAGGTGTCTGGGCTACAAAACAGTAATGACAAATGTCATAATATAGTTTTATTCATTCATTCATCTTCTGAACCTCTTTATCCTCATGGGGTCACGGGGGGAGCTGGAACCTATCCCAGCTACTTATGGGCAAGGGGTAGGGGGAGGTGCACACCTTAGATGAGACTAAATAGTTTTATATTGTGATAAATGTCATTGCATTGGTTAGTCTTGTTTAATTTGTTGTCTTTGCTTCCAAAATACTTCAGTGATGCTTTTTTCTCAAGAATGATACTTTTTTTTTTTTTTTTAATCCATGACTACATATATATATATATGTGTGTGTGTGTGTGTGTGTGTGTGTGTGTGTGTGTGTGTGTATTATTCTAAAATATTTTCTGACTTTAAATAATAACTATTTTCTGCAACTAACAATCTACTTTCTTCACATCTCACTTAGGAAGAAAAATATCCCATTAAACTTTAAGGAAATATTGGTGTTTATAAACCATATGGACAAAAATATTGGGACACATGATGGCTATAGCTGTAAGATGTCCTGTTCATGCTGATTTGAGATTAAAACATCAGTATTAATATAATTATCACAATGTAAAGCTATTCTTTATAAATATATAAAACTATACTGGGCGACACAGTGGTTCAGTGGATAGCACTCATGCCTCACAGCAAGAAGGTCCTGGGTTCGATTCCAACACCAGTCGATGGGGGTGGGATCATTGCATGTTCTCCCCGTGTCTGCGTGGGTTCTCTCCGGGTACTCCGGCTTCCTCCCACCATCCAAAGACATGCACTGATAGGTTACTTGGTTAATCTAAACTGCCCATAGGTGTGAATGTGGGAGTGATTGTTTGTCTCTATATGTCAGCCCTGCGATGAACTGGCGAAATGTCCAGGGTGTACCCCGCCTTCTCCCCTATGTAGCTGGGATAGGCTCCAAGCAACCCCCGTGACCCTAGTCAGGATAAAGCGGGTTCAGAAAATGAATGAATGAATAAAGCTATACTATGACATTTGTCACTATTGTTTTGTAGCCCAGACCCCTGTTAAAACATAAACACCTGAATTCAACGTTTCCCAATAGGATAATATGCTAGGCTAATGATATGTTAATCTGTTTCTATGCTGATTGCTCCTTTTGTTGAATCATGAGAAAGAAATGTTGTTCTAATGTTTTTTTCCTGTCTCTCCAGTGACTGTACAGCCTCTGAACGCTCTGAAGGAACTGTCAGAGTGTGATGAGTCAGACTCTGTAAACCTATCATTATCCTCCTCATCATCATCATCACCACATCCATCACATCCACAGTCATCTTCATCTTTCTCACATCCATCATTGGCTCATCTCCATCAAGTGGCTGATTCATACCTGCCCACAATCCGAGGGAAAGATTTATCTGATGCCCGCTGTGCTCTTGCCAAAGTACTGACATCTTCTCTCTCCGGAGGAACACTGGTCAAGCGTCTGAAGAACTCTGCCTCCCTCCCGAAAATGTATCATGGTTCCTCCTTTAGGTCAGTGACTGAGTGGTGTCCAGAAAATGAGGTTGTGAGGACAGAGTTTGTTTCAGGTCTTAAATCTGGCCTCTACACTGAGCATGAGTGGGAGGATCCTGTAGAGAGGAAAAGGCTGACCACATTCAAGGTTGTTCCCGTTAAGACAAACATGTCCCACATCTTAGAAATCCCCCTGGATGTCCCAGAACAGTACCAGATCTCAGCAGGAGATACACCTGAGATTCACCAGTGTTCTCCTGAAACTAAGGATGCATGTTTTCCAGACAAATCAGTGACTGAAATACATTTTCTCAATCCGGATCCATGTTCTCTGGAGACCCAGGCCTCAGAGTCCTCTCCACCGCCACTGGAATTGGACAATCAGAGATGTTCACCTCTTTCTCAAGTCGAGGATGTTGTTGAAGCACCAAAGGAAGTGTCCAAGGTTGGGGACATTGGAGAAACATCAAAGGAAGAGTATGAGGTTGGCAGTGTTCCTGAACCACAGGAGGAAAAGTATGAAGTTGGAGATGTTGAAACACCCAAGGAAAAAGAAGAACCTGTAGAAGAAGCAGACGTGGCACCTGATTCACCATCTGGCCAAAGTCATAGGGAAATTACCAGTGAGTTAAATCCAGAGGATCATAAAATCCCCAGGTCACACTCTGAGAGTACAGACAAAGACAAACGTAACACATCTGGTGATGAGGAGAAAGTTGAAGAGGAACTGGCCCAAAAAGAAGAAGAGAGTTTTCCTCCCCCTCCACCACCTGTTTTCTTTACTGAAGATCAGATCAGATCTGAAATCATGGAAGAAGTGAGAGAAATCAGTTCCACTTCCTCTCCCCCTTCCCCACAGCTGTCAAGTCCCTTCTCCAATGGAAAAATCAATGCATCCGGTGAGGACCCCCAAAGTGAGCCATCTTCAGACCTGCCTGATGAGACCTGTTCTAGACCTAAGCCCCTAGGCAAGATGAGCGCAGGCCCATCTCGATTCGCACAGGCAGTGGCGTTGGCTGTTCAGAAGTCCCGCCTCCTGGGCCATGGAAAAGCTTTAGGCCCACAGGTCCCTAGTGATCCACATGGTACAGTTCCGTCAGCACCCAGGTCCACATACCAGTATGGTGAGTGGCTTTAACTTGTTTCATCTTGTTGTGCCACTTTATAGATTTATAATGACAGAATAAGTGACATAATATAATATCTAATACTTATACATCACTATATCTCAAAGCAAATACTTACATTTGTGCAGTTACATACAGTACACTGTATATTTAATGCACTTACTCACCCAGTCTGCAGAAATTGCATTCTTGCTGCTTTTGAAATTGATACTTAACACTGAACCAAGTTTTTTTTTTTTTTTTTAGCTGTAAACATAATATGACTCAATTTAAATGAGATTCATTGGTGAAATCACATCAGTTATGAGTGAAAATTACCCAACGTGCCTCTTCCTTTGTGAAAACCCTTTTCAATTCTTCTCTCCCATTTCATGACATAGTCGTGCTTTTAATATTTATGTCATTAAATTTGAATAAGAAATCCAAATTACTGCCTCTAATGAGAGATGTTCAGTCCACTCATCCTTGAGTCAAATTCAGCCAAATGACATTAATTGTCCATTGGGCAGAATCTATGCCGTATTATCACTCTGATCTAAACTACTACATGCACAAAAGGAATGATTTTTGCTTCATAAAACTGCCTCGATTAGTTAATTGGGTTGTCGGTTTACATCTGAAATAATGCACGAGAACACCACAGTGACGCAACAACACATGCTGAAAAAATATAGTTTTTATCTATGAACTCTGGTAGGTGGAAGAAGATTGTATGGCTCCTAGAAAAAGCAGTAAAAATATTGTAGGTCTTAATATTCTCAGGTGCCAAAACCAGTACAAAAAACGTATGCAAAACCATGTGAGGCTCTGAAAGGGTTCGTTTAAATGTGGTTCAGGGACATCCATATGACTGAGAATTACTAGTCGTGTCATCACATTTACACAGTGAATGATCTCCTCCAGCCTGATCAGCCTCTTTCCAACTAGTTTTCAGAATCATGCAGCAGAATTAAATTTGTACTTCAATGGTTAATCAGTGGAGCATTACCGCCCATTAAACTTTACTTCCATTCCACTTTTTGCAATTCCACTGTGTTGTAAATATGTATATAGTCTGTATAGTCCCTAGTTCTTAATTCTATTTTTTTTTTTTTTTTACACCATCTGGTTATGCATGCACACTTTTTCTTGCACTTATTTATGTTGCTGCCTTGACTGTTGAATTTCCCCGTTGTTCAGTGAAAATCTGTTCAAATTCATTTGCTGCTAAAAAATGTACTAACTTGTACTTCTATTTTATTTTTTTCTAAATGACATTTATATTTGGCATTTGTTGTGATTTCACTGATCACAGCTTCCTCTGCTGTTTTCTGGTCCCTCCCACTCCATTAAACAGCCTAGACAAAGATCATGAAGGGGGGAAATGTCCGACATTCCACATCAACATATTGACCATTTTGTCCAGACTTAAATGCGCTACATTGTGCTGTAACTTATAGCTTAAATGCACTTACACACTCAATGCGAAGTGTAAATATGGTTGCACATGACTTGAGTCACAGCGCTGGTTATGTGATTGTTTGTACAATATTCGGTATGATGTGTGAAATAAACCTGCATAATGTTAAACTTTCATGAGTAAATTAAAAACATTCTGTTCTTGATGAAAATTACATATCCACATAAAGACACACAATGTCTCTGAATTCAATTATTATTAATGAATTAGTTTCAATAAAAAGCATAGTACAAAATGACCATATGGATATTTTTCTCTTCTTTTGAAGAAAATAGAGTAATACATTTTATATTTGGTAGAAAGCAAAATAATTTTCTCCTTTTATTCAACACATTTGTACAAATTCTAGAAAGTGTGTATACATGATTAATGTAAAATGCTTAACTAAATATGTAAAACCAAGCACACAATATTCTATAAAAGGATAATTTCTTAATTAGTAATAGCAAAACACAAATATGAATAAAAATAAAATAGAACAAAAACAACTCTTCTACCATCATGCTGCTCCGAAGAGGATAAAGGCATGCAGAGTAATGTAAATGCAAACAAATGATGAAAGATACGGCTGGAAATGGAGTTTAATAAGAAACAATAGACATATTTGTATTGTCATATTGCACAACTCTATTAAGTATGAATTTGTGTTTTATGCGCTTCAAAGTGACCTAGTATTAAATGCCATAATGACAGAACGCTGAATGGATGAAGACTTTGTAAAGCAAAAAATTAAGACGTTGCATAACATAAATTCTTTTATTTAACTCCATGTGTGACCTAAACATGTGACAACGTATAGGTTGTATGTTGGTTCATGAATCAACCATGATTGGCCCATTACACAGGTGGCGGAGGGTGCACTGAGCATGCTCAGATGTCTATGGAAAGCACAAGGTCTATTCTCTCAGTACATTTTGAAATGTTTCCTATTGAGCAAACGGTTAAAGTTTTAGGAATATTTAAAATAAATCATACATACAGAACGTTCACTACAGACACATCAGGGGTCAACATTCCTGATATGTGATGTAAACATTTACATATCTCTTCCTCAGGTGCCTGACTGCATTCCTCCTGCATTTTTGATGGAAGTCCATGTTTAGGGTGGGGATTCGGAGTAAACCAAAGACATCAGACTGACCATGTAACGCTGAATATTTTAACCAACCAAAGATCAGCCAACTGAGACCAAAGACTAAACTTCATCCTTTTTTATTTGAAAAGACAGAAGCCACTGAGTTTGTATGATTATTTTATTTTTATTTTAATTTGTATGTATTGTGTGATCCTCACATTTTTTGCGCAGGCACCTTATTTTCCTACTTTATACATGATTTATGTGCATGTGTTGAACATAAACATTTTCTATTGTATTTATAGCCAAATGTACAGGACATGACTTGTTGAACTGACGATGTCCTGTTTTTTCTTTATTTCCTTTTCTGAAGATGTGCCAAGGCAGACATAAAGCTGACGTGAGAGACATATATATTTTTTTTTTCTGTCATTTAATACCAAAAAAATCTTGTTATAAAAAGGCTTATTCTGTATTTATACCAGTTTTTTTTTTCTTTTTTTTTTCCTTCAGTTCTCATGCTTTCAAGCATTGACAGTTGCAGGCAAACTGATGAACTGTCAGACTGGTGTGCTTTATGGACACCAGGTGGTGCAAGAGCACTGTTTTGTAAAATAGATGTCTTAATCATAACCATGTGTAAGGTCTGTTATCGCCCGAATCCTGACAGGTACCGAAAGTGACTAAATTTTGTATATTTTGAGAGTTAAAATATTTAATACATTTTCTTTACACTCAGAAGTCATGCGAGGAAATCATTCAAAGCTTTATTCTAATGTTCAATTTCCCTTTAGTGTCTTTCCAACTTTGCTGAAGGCTGTCTGTCCAAGAATCCATATAATATTCAAGGACATTTCCAGAATAAAAACTACATGTAATATTAAAAGGGGACATGAGAATATCTTTCTTTTCTAGTAAGAAAATGTAAAAAAAAAAAAAAAAAAAAAAAAAAAACCCAAACAAATAAAAAAAAAAAAACCAAATCCTTCTTGGAACCATCCCTTCCATGCCAAGCATTTCAACACCTTCCTGAATAAACTCAGTCCACTTTGCTCACATGCGCACACTGTTATGTCTTTAACGGACCCATACCTCAGGGCAATACTGCATAGCTATACTTGGGTGCCAAAAGAATTCGTACCACTATATGTATTGATCCAGCCCTGGCCTTGGAGGAACAGCAAGGAGCGATGCGAGGTAGAGACCCAGCCAGAACTGCCTGTGGCTAAAGCTCCTTGTTTGCCAGGCCTGGACTGAGTGGGCTTGCTTCAAGACTTTATTTCTCTCTCTCTCTAACATTCCTTGCTCCACCTGAGAAAAGAAGGGGGGAGAGAGAGAGGAGGACGGGTGCTGGTGGATGATGGGAGGTGACCGTTGACCCTGTCGTGTTTCCACGACGCTCCCCCCAGAGGGGGCGCCCAGCCCTCAAGGGCACAGCCGTGTCACACTGCCGTTGTCATGGAGAATGCCATTACCGCCCCTAAGGGAGAGAGCCACATCTAACGTTTATAAAAAAAATAAATAAATAAAAAAAAAATCTGTGGAAAAAGAAATGCACATGCTGGAGAGAAGCTCTTTTCCAGCCCAAAGCAATGATATCCAAAGTAAGTGACAACTCTGGCATTATCCTTTTTTGCAGTGAAAGGTTGAATTTCAACCTGAGCATCGATGTTCAAGTCCGTCTCATGATTATGCCGACACTGATGGCACAAAGAAAACCTGGATTTCTACCACAACACAACACGAAATGCTACTCTGTCATGTACATTTTTGAGCCAGCGTGTGACATAAGTTGCTATCAGCACCAATGAACCTTTAAACAAAACAGACTTCTACATAAAATGAATGTGTTGATTATTCGACTGGTCCTCTCTGGAGACAAGTGGAAAGAGGCTTTAACAAAACATGGGGTTGTAAATCCAGGAGGACACTTCAGTCACATGAGCACATCTTGGTTCAAACAAATTAATGAGAAGACTGTGGTGTGAATGCAAGATCAGTCTGAGCATGAAACACCTGAACAAACATGTATAGTTTCATTTTATAAAGCTCATATTGTAAGTGTAAACTGTGTAATTGCATATATGGGACATGAATCAACAAACTGCTCATTTGACCAGAAGATAAAGATGTTTTTGCAATAACAGATTAAGCATAGCAATATGACTTGGCTCTCATACTGTAGCCTACTGAGTGTACACACAAAAAGCACACATACACAGCTTAAATCAATAACACACTAGCTGGCCCACACAAACACCGGTAATGCACATTTATCATTTATTTATTCCTTCATCTCTTCATTCATCTCTATTTAGTTTTCCATCAGATGTATCTGCCTTGTGGTTTGAAGATGCCCACAAGCTGGTAGAAGTCGGAATCTGATTATAAAACAGTGAGTAGGCCTGAGGCGTGCATCGCTGGATCCACTGTGTCTGCATGTGTGTTAGGGGTGCACATGTGCAATGTAGACTACTAATATATGTGTGTTTACATGGCACCTCCATGCTTGGATAGAAATAATCAATAGATGAATCACCCAAAGCAGTGTTGTTCTCCCCAGGCAGTGTGTTGCAGCTTAATGCTATTCTTTCCATTCACCTTGGGAATGGCATCCATCAGGCCTCCCCCAAAGTGAGGTACGCTTGCCTAAAACATCACCAGTGCTTGAGGGGCTGCTTGGAAAGTGATGCAGGGAGAGCTCAGTTGACCTTTCACCTCCTCCATGTTTGCGCTCGCTTCCCTCCTCTTTGGCGGAACAGCAAATCACAGAGTTCCTGCCTCATTGGCATTGTCAGGCGCTTACAGTAGTGTTTCTCTGCATTGTGCTGGTGGTTAACTGGTTCAAATGTTATGGAAATGATATTTACCTCTTCTTTG
The DNA here is from genome assembly GCA_037367295.1 of Apogon hyalosoma. Taxonomy (NCBI): domain Eukaryota; kingdom Metazoa; phylum Chordata; class Actinopteri; order Kurtiformes; family Apogonidae; genus Apogon; species Apogon hyalosoma. Next base: position 19,594,821 of record JAPQRP010000014.1, read on the forward strand.
ATCCTGTAAACTCCAAACACTCAGGCCTTTTTTTCCCTGGTTGAGGAAAGGACTTAGAGAGGTGCTATAAATATGTTCAAACAGGAAAAAATAGATATGTGATGCCTTGTTTTTTCTAAATATCCAAAAACTCAGATCCACACTGTTAAAATCAATCAAATTCTGAATTCTCTATTGCAGCTAAAGCCTTTTAAATCATCTTCTACAGCTGCTTGTATGTTTACAAAGGACATGCTGAAAGATTTTTTGACAGAAATCTCAAAGTCAAGCAGGCTTGATTCATGACGCTTGGCAGCACAATATAAAATAAGCAAGTAGGAACAAACGCAGAAGCATCATTTGATGGCAGAACATACAGTGGACGGCCCCTGCTGCTCTGTGATAGATAGTGGACAAGCCCCTATCTCTGTCATTTTTCTTCATTCATTCTTTTGTGAATCCTGAGAGAGCATTGGAGAGAAAGAAGGAAAAAATGCAGCTTTTCATTGTGATGAATGGTTGATGTCTCAGATTCAATGCAGTGACAAACTGACACAATCACGGCAGTTAATTTGTCACTGGTGGCTGTTTCTTTGATCAAAACAGACGCCTCTGCCCTCTGCCTCTATACAATGAAACAAATGAGCGCTTTAATGCAAAACAATGTACACTCTCCCTCTGATCCTCCACCTTATGCTCTGACACATATAGTTTATCTTTGACTCGGTGGCTCGCATCTAATCACTCTAATGATCACACCAGTTGGCCATAATCTCACTGAGAACTTGCTGTGATGCTGGTAATGAGACAGTGAATGACTATGCAGTGCTGATTTATCACCAAGAGGGGGCACAGTAACCCCTGGTTCAGATCAGTGACTTTAGGATGTGCCATTGAAATGCATCAACTTTGATGGCATTACAGAAATACAAGCACAGGACGTCCAACTTTAGCTTTGATTCTTATGGAAAGCATCCCAAACTGCAGCAATGAATTCAACTATAGTTAAATTGTTAAATCTAGATACTGTAATTCCAGATGGAAAACTTTATTGCACTTTTTGTGTAATTGTATAATGTCTTAAAGCTCTTCCCCTCCATTTAACAGCCACTTGATCCAACTAAACTCACATTTACTGATATTTGTAAGCCTCTTGATGGAGCTGGAGCACTCAGCAGCGCTCCTAAAAATACTAGAGTTTTTATTTTCCTCTTTCTTTTTTCTGTCATCATTAATAATTCATCTCTTTTCTTCGATGCTAAAACAACAACAAACAGAACAACAGCTCAGATAATATATTCAGTCAAAAGCTCATTGTCTGGGGGAGGAGGAGAGGGGACAGCGAAATGTGCACTGGAGTGAGACAAGAGAGCACCCCGACAGGGAGAGGCTCAATGTCACTCGGCAGCGTGGCGGGAAGGAAGAAAAACAAACGCCAGAGGGGAAAAAATAAAAAAAAAGAGAGGAAAATACAGTTTGTAAGTCATAAAAGCCCAATTAGAGGCATTAGAGTCCTCAAATGGAGGATTACAATGAATAATTTGCGTCTGCAATTTTTTCAGGCTGATTGTGCCATTAATGTGGGTGACAAAAAGGGATATATTTTTGAGAAGGGTTAGTGGAAAAGCTTTCAATGATGAAAAAAAGAAAACAATAATTCAAGGTTACATGTATACTGTGCCAGTTCTCTACCCGGGCTGTCCATTGACTCAGCCGACTTACTTTAAATCTCTTCACTCCCCCGTCACCCCTTCATTTGGAGTAGCTCGACCTTGAATGTCTCTGGTGTGAACCAGTGCCCCAGCTTTCACATTACGCCAGAATGGATCCTGACTCATTCAATTTAGGCCCATCAAGAAAGCACAATACAAGGCAAATTAGCTGCCATTATTTAGACACTTTCATGCCCCCAATTTGGGGTTATATGACAATTAGTTACATTTGTCCTCCTGTCTTCATGCTTGTCTTGTTAACTGTAATGTATAGCAGCAGGATTCGGGTATTGATGAGGGATTAACACAAGTAATTACTTCTATAATCCATTCCATTTTTGAAAGGTTTTATTGAAAAATAGTACAGTGAACAATTTAGGCGTCATCTCACATGACAACTGTTTATATACTGCAGAAACATTTACTCTGGAAAGGTTTCTGTACAGATTAAGATAAGCTCTAGTAACTTTACAACCAAATTATGGTGTGATAAAAGTTGCTTAAATATTTCTCGTAGTGGAATTTCAGATGAATTTGCACAAGTCTGCTGTCTAAAGTGAATGGGAAAGACAGTTAGAAGCAAAAAGAAAGCACCAAAGTTGCATTGTCTCTTTTTAAGTAAAATAAACCTACATGTCAAACGCAACTTATGAAATGTGAAGAAATCACGTTTTTGAAAAACTCAGTGTATCGTCCTTGCAAGTGCTGCAATCAAACTGATTAGTTGAAAGACAACACCTTGTGCTGAATACCTGCCTCCTCCTCATTGGCTATTGTTATTTACCTGACAGGCTATTAACATTTCTGCGAAACACAGCCTGTAAGTTGCTGCCATGAACAGAACTCTATGAACAGAGCTCTTTACATGGCATAAGTTGATTCATTTCTTATTTTAGGTTTTTTTATGGTGGAGGCTTTTGTTTGTACATTTATTACTTCAGATTTGCAGAACATGGTTTGTGTGAATAAAATGTGCACACAGGCTGCCAGTGGTTCATAAATGAAAATGTTAATGTTTAACCTTTATTAAAATGAGAGACAGAGGAAGACGTGAAGGAGATATATGAAAGAAGGAATCCTTTCAAGGCCAGCAGCAGAAAAGATGAGGCAGTTTATTTCCAAAGGGAAAAGATAAAAGACTATCTCTGAGCACAGTTAATGACTTTTCTCACCTGAAGTCTGTGTTGACAACTGCTCCTTCAGTTTACCTCTTACCAGGCCAGAGCACTAACTGCCCAAACTCTACACCAGCTCAGTTTCTTCATTTCTCCTGCTGCTGTGCTATAAAAGCATCCCTTCTTAAACAGCGTTTCCAAAACACATTTGTTCTTATCTTTTCATTGTTGCGTTGCAGTACACAAACTGTAGGTTTACAGGTCTGGCTTTACTGTGATGAATTTAAGGGGGAAGGTTCAGCTCTTGAAAGTGATGAAGTAGAAAAAAAATTGCTTTCAAATACTTAGTGGAAACATGTTCCGATGTGTATTTTTAAGAGTTTGTTGAAGAAATGCTGTCAGGGCATCGCTATTTAACAGGTGTTTCACACATCCCTCCAGCCTGCTTTATAGAGAGCCTTCAGGTAGCTTTAACCTCAGTGCCTTCAGACGTAGGGTAAACAAACACAAACCTTTTACACAGCAGGAATCTATTCTTACCTGTTTACGATCTGCTATTGCACAAGAAATATTACTCACAAGATACGTAGAATTTAATGATATTCTTTGATTTTTGTATATATCCTATATTGCCTGTATATTTGTTGTAGCCTACATATTTCTCATGTGTAGTATAGAGTTAGCTTTTTGTATATTTCAGTAATTTTAGTAGTACTTTAGTGGTATATGTATATTTAATATTTTATTATGTAGCTTTTTGCACATGCCTACATTTTTCAGGATTTTGTGTGATATTTTTATACAGTCTTTTTTGTTGCACTTAGTCTTTTTGCTGCTAAACATAACAGAGCTGCTGAACATATTTCCTTATTCCTGTAACAATAAAGATCTATTCTATTCTATTCTATTCTATTCTATACAATATGTGCAAAAAATAAACATATGTACAAAATAAGTAAATACAACATGTAAGAGTAAAAGTCTATCACTGTCAAAAAGAAAGCAGCTAATCAAGTCCTGACTCAGTACTTATAAGAATATAATATAAAATGAATCAAATACAACCCCTTCTAAAGTCTTGTAAACACACATACATTTTTTTTCTAAAAGAGACTAAATAAAGGACACTGTTCCTGTAAAAAACAAAAATAAAAGAATGTGGCACCTTTCAATAGCTTCCATCTAACTAATAATTACATTGTTTTGATTTTACACAGGAAAAACACCTTCTCAACCTTGTCACACACAGCTGAGAAATAATTTTCACTTCTGCTACAATTGCTGAGCTTATGTTAAATGAAAAAAAAACAAAAAAAAAAACAGTAATTGCAACATCACTGGCATTGTACCAATATGTTAGTGTACTCTGACACTACTGTAACACTGATTGAACACTGAATATTAACGTGTTAAATTTTATTTGGACTGAATATAATTACTGGTACAGTCTGGTTACATCATGATCTGCAATAAAGCACCAGAAAGAAAAACAAAAAGAAATGCAAAACCTTACTTTTAGATGTCAAGTAATTACACGTTTTCAGCCACTGAAGGAAAATCTTTATCATGGGCTCTTCATTTGTCAGTGTCAGTGAAAAGAAATGTTTTCCCAGGCAATTGAGTGATATATGTTAGAGCTATTGATTTTAACATCTACAAAAATAGCACCTGAGTGTGTGTCTGAAAGTGTATGTGTGTGTGCGTGTGCGTGTGTGTGTGTGTGTGAAGCTTAATGCTGCAACTTTGTCTTGACTTTTCCTTCACAATCAGTTTCAAGCCAATAACCAAAGTTACGCCCCGACACCAGAGAATGTGCTTTGAACTTACTTATAATTGCATGTTTTTAGGAAATTGTTAAGGAAAAAAGGGCTGCATACCTGGCTCTATCTGCCTTGGATATAATATGAATTCATGGTATGATACCTGGAGTTTATTAATTCAGGGCCGCAGAGACAGCTGAATAATGAAATTTAATGAAAATTTTAGATGGACTAAAAGTCAGAGTGCTTCTGTCATTAATTTTAAAAGCACACATACCATCAGGCTTCACACAGTAATGATAAATTCTTCCGCTGGGCTTTATTTTATAGAGTTACTGTATTCTGAACTACATAGAAAGGACATTAGTTGTTCTGAATCAACTGGAATTCAAGGTTTTACTATAGTAAATGTGTCTGGGAAAATATGCATACTTACAGAAAATTTGTAGTATGCATAGTTTTTCTGACTGCCAGGTTATGAAGTTGATTCATGCAGTAAAAGTAATAGTAGGTAATTAATGAATTTATCATTCCTTTTAGTCTGGTGATGCTACAAATAGGAAGCAATGTGTATATAGAATACCATTGTAAATGTAACACAAAAGCATAAACAGCATCCAACTAGGCACAGGTTGCCTTGCTGCATTTCAAATGAGTGATGCAACTCAGCAGATAGAGGTGAAGACAAAAGGTAGCTCAAGTCAGACTGTTCTCAATAAACCGTAGCAATAGCACAAACAACCATCTGAATTGTTCATTACTGCTGCCACTGCTGAGCTGCAGCACAGTTTCCCTTCACGCTCTGTCTGTGTGGGTATCTAAAGCTTTGGCATCATAAAGCAACAACTTTACAAAGCAATTTCTTCAAAGGGAACATTGGATAATCTTTCCATGACCCATCGTTTCTTTTATTCCAACAAATTTTTTTGTTAAAAGCCTCAGACATGGAGTTATTTTTGTTGCACAATATCTAAATAGTCTTGTACTAATGTACAGCTTTATTTCATTGCTAGTGTATTAAAACCTAATTGGAAAACACAACAATAAATGTGGATAATGCAATTATTTTTTAGCTACATATTTTATTTTTTTTTTTTTATGCAGAGTGATATTCTCTGGGAAATAGCCTTCAACATTTTATCTTAAATGGGTCTATTTAAAAGAAATTCACATTCTGTACATAGCAGATGTCTTCACAGTTAATTGAGTTATTGCGTTCCTTTTAAACACTATAAATGAAGTTCATAGATAAGTTGAACATCAATAAACATGATGGAGACACTATACTTCAGGGCAATCATAAGTGTTGATTATTTGTAACTTGATGGCCTTCAGTTCTTTTTTCCTGTCAGAGCTTAATGTTATTGAAAAGGTAAAGGGGGGGATCTTAAAAAGTAAGCAAAAAAGTGACCTTGTTACACCACATCTCTAAGCACCTGTCTTTATTTGCTGTCTCCCTCCATCCTTCTTTGTGTGTTTCTTATTCCGTATTGAGCCAGTACAATAGGTCCACTACCAACCAAAAAGGATGCTGGCAGGAGAGTAAATCCACTCAGATCCCTGTGGTTTGCTCATCCCGCCTCATGTCTCGTGGACTTGCCACTATACCTCTGGCCCAGCATGGGCTGCACTCAGCTGAGCGTGGTGCTATTGGACCGGCAGTGGAAGCCCTATGTACTTTGACCCCAGAGGAGATTGGATCCTCGGTCATGGTGGAACTTAACGCTGGCTGCCTCCATGGCACCGCAGTACGACTCCTTACAGTGGGATAATGTGTTAGTTGCAGAGCGGGGAGATTCCAGGCTGCAATAAACCAGAAGGGGCTGATCCATATAAGACAGAGGATGATCTCTTTACTTTTAGAACTTAGTTTTGGTTAAGATTTGTACCTTTTTAAAGCACAACATGAGAGGATTTCATCTAAAAGAAATGGAGGTGGCATAAACACAAACACACAACTTATTCACTCATAAAATACAATCAAAGTATGTGAGTAAAAAGCATGGTGTGCAAACGTAACTTAACCCATGTTATATTTATATAATGCAAATACTTATCAGATGTTTTCTCCACTGTCCAGAGTCCTTTGTCTTTTAGACTTATAGGTTTTAAAAGCAAAAAAACTAAAACATGTGAGGAGGATTTAATAATTAGAATAACACTCTTTCTACAAGTAGAAGTACAAATAGTCTCATAAAGACAATTTTGGTAAAAGCTGATGCATTGATTTGACTTATTTATTTGTGTGGACTGAAAAAAGTTTAGAAGTAAAAGGCAATGTGTCCAAATCTAAAGGAATGTCATGTCATATTAATATAATGTGAAGACTTAAATGATTCAGATTAATATAAATATTCAGAAAATAATGAAAAATATCCATGCAAGGCGTACATCAGTTTTGAGTATCAGCAATAGGATACAAATATTGTGGTATCTTTTCTCTCTGGTCCAGTCAACATTTTTCCTTCAAAATACTACACTTTGGAAGCAAAATGCAAAACTGTGAGGATGTAATTAACCCTCAAGACCTACACAACTAAAAGCATCTACTGATCTTAAATGTTTAATAACTTTTTAACCTCTAATCCTATAAATACATTTACAGACAAAATGCAGTTTCTCCGATTTTCATCGTCATCAGGTATGACCCATTTGGATGTTCAGAGGCTCTGCAGTGAACGTGGAAACACTATCGTCGTCTAAAATGGCAGTGGTTTCGATTTATTTCACTGAAAAAGTCACCTTTTCTTCAGTTTTTCTGTTCTGTTATAAGAACCTCTGAATTTACTCTGAAATTTCACGAACCGCTACACGATCAATAAATTAAACATAGGGAACTATTTGGTCCTCTCTGAAAAATGCAGAGAATAATATGATAACAGGTGATAAATAACTTAAGAAAGGTCAGATGAGGAGAAAAAAACAATGTGAGAGTCATCATAACAATAGTACTAGGGCTTGATGGTTTAAAAAAAAATAGAGGTGGTGAGTAGACACAAGCTGGAGCTCCTACAGTAGAAATGCAGATACTTGTATAAAAAAAAAAAAAAAAAAAGACAGTAAAAAAGACTCTGAAAAGTACCAAATTAAATTATATCTTTTATATTATTGTCATTTTGTTTCATGTATTGTAGCTATGTGTCATCAAGGTTTATGGATTAAACCTAAAATAAAAAACAAAAAATAAAAACAGTACATCTGTACCTTCTCAGGAGTAGAAATCACAAGATGTTTGTGTTCAAATGTTGGAAGTAACAGGAAAAATTGTCAGAAAATAAAGTACGTATTCAAGTACATTTTTATTCATTGTCTGACAATTTCTTTGTCAAATTCTTGACTTATTTCACCATCAGTCATGCAGGATTATTGTTTAAAGTCATCTGTCAAATGTAGCCCTGATGATGTTTTCTTTAAAAAATAAATAAAAATTAGCCCATCAACTTAGTGTAAATTTGGCAACAAAAAGGTAGCCTTATATTTTTTTGTTGTGCAGATACAGTATAACACTGACTCTTTTGAAGGTGTTTTCACTATGGAGTGTCAAAGCTGTCAAATGATGTTGTCACATAAACATGTCAGTGTGAGATCCAATATCTAGCCCCCGTCCAGTCCCTGTCAGAGCAACGCTTCTTCTGTTAAATCCTCGCCTTGCCTGCACAGTATGAGTCTTCATAAACAAACAAACATGAGACAAAAGGCAGCTGAATTCTTACATGTCGAAATGCAACTCTTTGAAAGCCAAAAAAGAAGGAGTGGGTGTAACAACCAGCAACTGTCTTACACTTAACTACCCATAGCTTTTGAATTGCATTAGAATACATGAGGACTCCTAGACAGCGAGGTGCTCTCCCCTGGTTCCTAATGTATGACTATTTTATATGGACAGGAGAGGGGGGTGAGGGGGAGCTGTCTGTGGGGGTGATTGACACAGGCCCACATTAGGAGCAGCTTTTGGAAATAGGTCCGTTGAGACTTGGCGGATTGGGTCTGCTGAAGGAACGGTGTCTCCATGAGGAGCCGTGCCTTCTTAACCCCACTCATTGGTATGCCGAAATGCGGGTAGCGAGCCGTGCTCCGAACGGCACAGCCCTCCAGACTGCCCCCCCCCAACACACCGCTACGCAGACACAATCCCACCGAGGACCCGTGACGATATGCAGCGTGGAATACTGAATCAAAATAGACTCCAATTAATAATCACATAGTTAGTTCATTTTTAGGCTCCCTGTGTGCGCACTGTGGCCTGCAGGAGAGCTCATTCTTCTAGAAGTTTCTGCAGGGAAAAGTTTCAGTGTAACATACTGCGGCACACATGCTAACCCATGCAAAAAGCGTCAAATATGTCACATTTCAAGTCAGTGGAAATATGATAGCACAGGCCCCCGAGTCCGATCCCTCCCACATGTGACAAAACACAGGCAAAGTAAAATGTATAAATTTGGTTTCAGATCTCACTTCTGGTCTGTGGAATTAGAGGAATAACATGTCAGCATTGAGACATATTCTGCTGTCAGATAAGAAGACAGAATATCACTTTACCCTATTGTGACTTTGAACTATATGACGGTAAGCAGACAGATTGTTTTTGTCACAGAACTAACTGACCTTGAACCTAACTGTTCTCGTTTCAAACTCTTCCTCCCTACATCTAAAAATATTCCCATCAGAAGCAAACTGATAGAATTTACAAGACCTAATGTCATTGCAAAGAAATATTACCACAAACATACACTACATATTTTTGTCTTTATCATTCGAAGGGAGTTATCATTTAGCAAGCTTTGAGGTCCAAGGTGAGACAGGACTATTTGAGTATGCCTAATGAAAGGCAATATAAAAGGTGCCTCTTGTGTTGTTTGAAATCAGCTTGTTTTGTTTTTTGGCTACGTTACATGTGCTGGCACTAATTATACAAGCTAGGTAGTCCTCGCACATTCAAAAAAGAAAACTCGACCATTTTTGACATGTTCATTTAAAGTTACTAATCAGATGTAAATATGCAAAGCAGGTCCCATTGGGATTTCTTTGATATGCAAATGGGAAGTGCAAACAAAGGTGGGGGAGATGAAGGTTTTTTTTTTTTTTTTTTTGTGAAAATAAAAAATAAATAATCTCAGAGATGGTATTGTCATGACATTCCACTGAAAAGAAAAATGTAAAATACCAGCATTAATGGCACTTTGTAAGACCAAGGCCTTCTGCAGGAAAACAACACGCACTCAGATCCTGTATTTCACCACAGCCAAATCTCTGACTCCTATTCATATATCAAACGCACCGTCCGATATGAATCTAGTCCTATTTGCCATTCGCCTGCATCAGAACATGTAAACAGGCATGACAGTGTTGCCCCCCCCCTACACCCCCCTATCATAACACCAACTTACTGGCCAGTTATCTGTTTGATGGGATGTAAAGGGAAGGTCAGTGTTTCCATAATTCACTCCAGAACCATAAATCACATTATATGATCTTTTCTGCACAGGCAGCTGGCCTGTGCTGTTCACTCTGAATGCACAAAATGATCAGTTCACCGCTGTATAATATAGTACTTACAGGCTATTAAAGACTTTCTTTTTTACTCTTTGACTACCTGAATGTTCAGATTAATTATTAAAAACCTCACAAGCCATAAACGCAATCACTATTTCCTTTAAGTTAGCACAATATTAGCAATTCCATGCTCTGATCTGCAGCTGACAAAAGTCCCTTTGTGGTCAGTGGTGGGAAGCAATGGAGGGAAACTGACTTTTATTGACACAAGGCTGTCAGAATGGAGACGGCACCACTGTTCATTTCCAATTTCAGCCAACAGATTGGAATCCGCAGCTGAGCTCTCCAGTGTCTCAAGCACCATTTTCTGAACCTATGGTGTGGAAAACATGATTTAATTCCTGTTCAATGCTTTTCATCAGATTCTCCATCTCTCCAAATCGTCTTTGTGTGGCATCATATTGAAGGAGTAATTGTGCATCTCTGTGGATGGTGGAGTGCAACATCCTCTGGTAAAGCTGGGGGTAAAATTACGGCAAGACAGCTGAACTTATAAATATGAGCAAAGTTAATGTTAAGTTATTTTAGCGTCTCTGCATCACATTTACCCTTTTGTTTTATACTTATTTGTTAAAGCTTGTTCCAGTAACAACAGATTCTTCAGTTTTACTTTAATACTATTATTTATCAGAACACCAAGTAGTTCAAGTAGAATTATTAATAAAATTATCTGTCTATCACTCAACAAATGCCAAAGTGTGAGTGCATGAATTGGTCTACAAGTGTCTTGGGTAAAATCAATGAAGGGAGGGGCCCTTGGTTCTGGTGAAAAAGGTTGTTTGAAAAGGACCAATCAAGTAAAATGTGCCTGATGGGTTAAAAACAGGGCTTTAATGGGGTAGTGAATCTTACAATGGGATTCACATTTTGATTACCACCTTTTAACAGAAGTGACCAAAAGATTCAGTTTCATGGGAACTTCTTTACTGTGCATGTGGCTCTATTTCTGTGTCTTTTTTTTTTTTTTTTTTGGGGGGGGTCGGTATAACTTACATCTGTTGCTGAAATACAAACTATAAACAATTAATCTCCCAACAACATAATATCAAAAGGACAAGTTTTAGAGCTGTTATACTGAATTTCTACAGATAATTATAGTTGTAGTAGTAGTTGTTTCTAGAAAACCTAATGTAATTTAAGCATGACTTAATACATCTGATCTGGGTAACATCACTACAATAAATACTGTAAATCTACAGCTGAAAGTAGATCCTAACAAATGCATTCTCACAGAATACTCAGATGTATTTGTGAACAGACCCCCCGAAAAAAACCTTTACACACAATGATAATTTACATATTATGATAAAACTAAATAAAAGAAAGGCACCAGCTTTATTCTTCACATACTTTCATGATTGCTTCATGTAAATCCTCTTGTCTTTGCCTACATTTCTTGTGGTAATGTTCTTTTTCACTGGAAGTGACCTGGAGCCCACAGTCACACCAGTGCACACAACTGCAACTAATGAAAAGTGACTGCAAACCAATACCTGGATATGTAATCAATATTTTAATTGCATCTTTAAGGAAAGTACAAGTGGGATTCCTTTAGTGATAGTGTATACATTTTTTAAGATGTCCTGCTTGTCCTTTTTTTCATTTTTATGTAAGATCCTTGCAGATACAGTACATTATTCATGGATTTAAAATGATACACTTCATAGAACAATCTAACAAAAATGACAACCCTGAACCTTAAAAAATGACTTGAATTTCTCATTAAAAGGACGCAAAACTGTAAACTGTTGAGGTGAAATGTTAATGCTCAAACACCTGTAAATTAGCTTAAAATCCCTTGTTTGTAAGAATTTGTTGCTGCAGCTCAGGCTGGTTTTTTAGCTGTGATGGGGGGAAAAAAAGACTACACAGAAGTGAAATGTTTATTATTCCAAGGGTGAGGGCATTTGATTTTTAAGAAGTTGCTTTTCACATTGTGTTTTAATGGCATTGCAGAAATGTTAATATCTCAGTTATGTAGTGGGATTCAGTGCAAATTTATAATGATTACTTCAGGACTAGGAGATTTGTTACACTGGAGACGGACTCTACAGAAATATCCATCACTCTGTATGTTTTCCTACTTGTTGACAGGCTATTGTGACACAGCCAGTGTAGGAAGTATGGAGGGAAAAATAGAGAGAGGGATTTATTATCCTGTATTGAAGCTCAGCCCAAAAGAGCTAGCATTTCACAGGAGCTGCACGCTGACCTTTCCGACAGCCAAAAATGTCATTGAAGGTTTAAGGCAAAGAAATCCAGTCGTATTTAACCAAGCCTTCAAAATCTTTGACATTTCTTCTGATGTTGCCACAGGATGGCACCCTGAAGACTAAGAGCTGGCCTTCTTGTAGAGAGCTATGGCTTTCTACACATGGAAGCAGCCCTTGTGCAAACACCAGTCGCCGGTATGAAAAGAGAGGATTTAGAGATACGGTATTGGAGCTGATAGAAGATATGATTCAGTTCTTTTTTAAAGCCTGTCTTTGTTTTCTTTTTTCCTCACATGAATGGGTTACTAATTAGGAAAGGGACACAGGGTCGTGTTGAAGAGTCAAAAGCAGATGCATATTATTTTATAAGATTATAAAGGTGAATAAAGATCCTTAGGATACTACATTTCTCTTTATTATACATAAATATTATTTAGTTATTACATTTTTTTGTTTCACTTTCTTTGCAGTTTGCCCCTCTTACAATTAACTCACACATAATACCCACCCGTAGACACACTAGACTGAATCAGCGAGGTGTCAGTCCGCATCTTCCCTGCCACTCAGTAAATTGGAAGGAGAGCTTCTCTGCGCTCAGGCAGAACTAAACTAGGAAGTGCTAAAGCTGGAGGCAGAAACAAGGGACAAGGATGGGGTGGTGGAAGAGGAGGAGGAAGGGGCTTGTGAAAGAGAACAGAGGGGTGGAGGTAGGGGAGGGTCGTTGTGTGTGTCTGTTGTTGAGGTTGGGTGCAGAGGAGGTAGGGGGGTGCACTCTTAGCACCACTGGATACCACCGCGGTGGTCCCTCGTTGATTCACATTCCCCTAATCCCAGTTGGCAACCTCATGGACAAGCACACTCACCCCACACACAAACAAATGCACTCGCACACAAACACACAGAGAGACTTGCACTGCACCCCCACACTCCTCTAACTCGCTCATTCTTTTAGAAAATGGACACAATAGTGTGGATGGGTCCGGCTTTAGATGAGGCACAGCCACAGATTGAAATCTTTACACTTGTGTAGTCATCTCAGGGGATTGACATCACCTCCAGGAAAGAGGCCAGACCACTGTGAATATCAGAGGGGCAAAGAAAACACAAATTCACAGAGGAGGATTTGTGATGTAAATACCTTTTTTTTTGCAGCCCATGAACAAATGAACTTGAAAATTGCTAAATTATTATATACTTCCATGATGTAATGAACGGCAGAGTAACTTAACCCAAACCAAACCCTGACATCTGTCCCACTGAGCCTCCACCTGTGAAAAAAACCTATCCCTCTTCTGCCGGCTGATATTTGAGGACAGGTTTTGTCACGATCCATTACACAGCAAGCTACCTCACCTGACACTGAAGACCAGCCAATTGGAGAAAGTCAGTTCATTATCCTCCAGTAGATAACACTTTTTCCCCCTCCTTGTTTGTGATTAAAGTACTGGCTGCTTGTGCAACAGCTTAACCTCTTTCCTTTTAAGGTGATCTTCACATATAAAAACTATACAAAGTCAAGTAGTAACTCATTACGGGGTATGTTTCAAACAGTGCTCATTTTCTTTTCATGGTGGACTTGAGAGGATGTTGGCTCATCTGAAGGCACAAAACCTACAGAAAATACAAGGCCAGACGTGTGGTAGATTAAAGAAATTAGAACACAAAGGAAAGAGATGCATGGATTAAGGATACAAAACACAGTCAAAATATAATAAAAACACTTGAGTGGAGATGTAAAGAAAAAACTTTAAAGAAACACTTGAGAAAATGCATGTGTATCTGCTTGAAATGGGACTTCATGTGTGTTTTTATTTATCAAAAGGGATGTGACATTTGAAGAAGAAGCAGCTTCAGGTCTGCACAGACACAGACACACACAAACACACTGACACACACCTGTGTCTTTGGCTCCCTGCCAGGAGTTGTGACACGCAGACAGACTATAGTTTTGTCCATCTGGCTTCACTTTCACATTTTACTTTTCTTAACATTTACATGTACATCTTTATTCACTCTCACTCTCAAACCTGTGTGATTGTTTCAAAGCCTGACGGCGGCTGAGCTCATTACCTTGAATCTTGAACAGCGCGTGTAAATAGAAACGTCTATATGAGCCCACATGGAAATTCCTTTGGCTTAGATGCAAGCTTTATGATTTGATTTTATGTGCATATGAGTGTTGTATTGCTTTTTGCATCCGTGTCTGGTGTCCTTTCACAGAAACAATAGCAGTTACCTTTTGCTATGCACTGTTCACGGCCAGTCATTTAGAGAAAGGGGAGAAAGATTTTCTATATGAATTAATTACAAATGCTTGGAAATGTCAAGTATAGATAAAGCTTAATACCCTGTCTCCTCCCTTCTGCAACAGAGAAGCTTTTAAATGGCTCTCTGCCAGCCCCTATCTGCCAAACGACACCAAGGTTACCGGGAGAAGCTGAAATATTCATAATATATGCAAAACCACCGCTGTCCATGGACAGTGTTCATTGGAATTCAAGAGCGAGCTTCAAACCTTTGACAACTGCTTAAGTAATTAGTTGCTGGGAGAGCGACGCCCCCCACCACACACACACCCCCTTCGCATAGCTGCAAAAACTGGCAAGTAAATATTAGAGCATTTTATCTTTTGCAGTTTGATAGTATAATTGAACATATTAGGGAAAGGTTGTTTGATTCCATTTCATCTAAATTCATCTAAAGATGGTGGGAAATGAAATAATCCACTGTTAAGTCTGAACAAACTGACTAAAAAGAGGTTTTTTCTGCTGGTTTGAAGATGGCGCCACATTTTTGCCATTTTAACAAGCAGTATCTGGAGCCTTCATTAATTGCTTTGCAAGTGTGTGTTCTAAATTTAACGTGTAAAATAAAAAAGCTTCATGTGAGTAAAATATTTCTGCAAATCCCAAATCAGCATTTAAGATTTTACAAGACAGGAAACACAGGCTTATAAGTTATGTAATACTCAGTTTGGGCTGTAAAGAAGGTGCCTCATGCCTAATTCTGTTGTATTTGACTTACAGATTTTGGCCAATGTATTATTAATAACAGACAACAAAGCGCAGCATGTTTTGTGTTGAAACAATAGCAGGATCCAGTGTTGAACACCGGCCTGTGCTGTTTCTGTGCTCTATCTTCACTCGCCTCTCTGCAACTGTTAGTCACTGGTCAGTCCGTCAAGGCTGGGAGCTGTTGCACAATGAGAATCATGCCCGAATTGGAGCGGAGCCAAAGCCCATTCAGAGCAACTCCCCGTGCCTAACGTATTACCCTGGCTTATTAATCTGAAGAGACCATGTTTTTGTGTTTACTAAGCATGATTCAATTCTAATTAAAGTGAAATAATTATACTTCAAAGAGACCGGGGAGGCAGGATAACTGTTCAAAGATGAGAGCACCTCTTGTCACAGGGAGAATTGCTTGCCACAACAATGCAGGACACCTAAATTAATCAAATGCATTGCACGAGTCGTCGTTTTATTACACATGCAGAAGAGTTAAATCAGAGGGAATTCCACATTTATGGTGCTACATATTAATTAGCATTTGTGAATTGGCTGCAAATCATAGCAAAATAATTTGATTTCATAAGCCTCCCATGGAGTTATACATAATTTACATGTGTATGAATGATGGAGAAGTATTCAGTACAGCACATGTCCTCTTTAATTGCTAATTATGACCACGGCCTTTGAATTTGTTGATGTATTTATGTAAGAAACATGACATTTAATGGTCCTGTGGACATCAGCATGGTGACTGGAATAAACAAATACTAAAAAAAAAAAGCCCAAACAGAAGCACAGTAAGTGGGTAGTATTAACATGTAAGTCTGACTTTAAGCCTTGGTTCAGCAGCCATGGATGGTGAGAACAATTGGACCACCCCTTTTTACGAGCACAAGTGTCCTTGTCCTTGGTAAGGCGAAGGTCGATGTGTTTCCCCCTCTCTCTCCCGCTGTGGTGCTTCCACTGGCCATTCATTTGGGCCTGTGATGGCTCTAATAACATCTCCATCACATTAAACCGAACCAGGCTGAGGAGATGTTAATACTCCCCTGCACTTGCTGCCGGGAAATTGGTCATGTATTACAACAAGTGCTTTTTAAGAGCCTCTGTGGCCAAGTCTATGGAAACGGCAGATATTCATGGCTGCCTGCATGTGAAGCTCTTAACACGGTGGATTTTCAAGTTGTGACAGTTCAAGGGAAGCGGAGCTGTTAACATATTCAAAATGGTCCTGTAGCAAGGCCGTTCCTCCAATTCCTCTTTGCATCTCCACTGCTTGGCTGACAAGGTTGCTTGTGATTTTTTTAAAAGGCAGAGATTAGAGAGGAATGCTGCAAACATTCAGCTCAAAAGCATGGCCTACTAAAAGGATAATACTGAATTTAATTCACCTGGTGAAGGCAAATAGGGCCATTACAGATAGATAGATAGATAGATAGATAGATAGATAGATAGATAGATAGATAGATAGATAGATAGATAGATAGAT
>JAPQRP010000014.1:19627361-19649028 GCA_037367295.1 Apogon hyalosoma
ATAGATAGATAGATAGATAGATAGATAGATAGATAGATAGATAGATAGATAGATAGATAGATAGATAGATAGAGTAATTTAGAAGTAAGTTCAAACAGAACAGGGTAAGAATATTCTGGATAATTTAAACAGTAAAGTGTAGTAAACTACTGTTAAACTGATGAGGAAGTAAAATGTATTAAATGATCTGACAAGTTCTAGATAAAACTAAGACTGATATTGAAGAAAAACTGAATTAAAACTAGTAAATTCATCTAAATAACACTTAGTAGGACTAAAAGTGATGAAAAACTGATTAGCTTTTCAGATTATTTTATAAAATCAAACTATCCACTGCTTTACTGAAGTCATTTAATATTTTCACTGATTATAGTTAAACAAGATTTGCTGTATAATTTCGAAAGAGGAACTTATATTGATTCAACTCGTCTTTCTCATATGTCAGTTGTTAATCTGACAAATAATAGTGCTGAGAAAATAAACCTAAACAGAGCATTTGCTATATGCAATCTTTATAAACATTAGACCTCAAGTCATTAAAAAGTCTTGAGTTTGATTTTATGAATCAATTTTTATCTTTTTTCATGTATCTATCTATTCATTTCTGCATCACAGCCCACATTTTTTAATCTTTTTTAACCAGAAAACCATAGTTTTACTGAACAAATCAAAATAAAAGAAGAAAAAAGGAAGTTAGGTTAAGTTTCATCTCTCAGCACATTTCCTTACTCTTGATATATATATCCAGGAAATTGTAGAAAATATATTTTTTGTGTAACTTAGTTTATTTCCAGAGCAAGAAAACCATTGTTCCTTTCAGCCATTATTATTCTTATGAACAGTTCGTAAAGACTGAATAAGGAACTTGTGTTAATATGCAAAATGCTAAATTTAGAGTTTACCCATGATCTGACCTCACTAAATTTAACACTAAGACTTAGTGTAACAACTATTTACTTGTATATAATTACTGATTTACTTATGTGACTTGGCTGCTGATCAAATTGATTTTCCTTGAGGGCATTAATAAAGTTTTTTTTGAGTTTTTATTTGCTGCTTTTCACTAGTCAAATGTTAATGATTCATTTGAGCTCATAGGACATGATTCACACCTGTATGTGCATAATGCAGGATTCAACAGCACTTGGTTGATGTTTATTGAATGTGGCCCTTGTAAAAGAGTGATAATGGTCAGCGTTTCCCACAGAAAGATTCCACAAATACTCAGTTACGTCTCACTTCCCACTGCCCTGACCTCACAGTAGCCTGGCCTTATTTAGTGTTTGACAGGATGAGCCATTGTTTGATCCGTTTAACACCTTGGGCTTCACGCATGAATTGAGCCTTTTCCTCTATGGACAAATGCTCTTGCTTGTTGATGGGGCCTGTGTCTAATGGCTTGAGAATAACAGGTGGATTTCACAGAACAACCATTCGGCCCACCTGAGCAGACTCATCCTCCTCCTCCTCCTTGTACTGTATTTAAGACACAGATTGGGACAGGACTACAACAGGGACAAGCAGGGGATCTAATCTAACAGCAGCTCCACCTGGAAAAGGTGAGTTCAGCCTACTAAAGACACTTTCCCTCAGATTTCCAGTGTTTTTATCACATCTAAGACATTTTTCTGTGCATCTGTGCAGGTCGCAACAATGAAATCCATCCATTCGATGACTGGTCTCCTTCTGGTCTTCTGCTTTGTCCAGAGCAGCTGGCAGGTTCCTCTGCAAGAGGCTGATGACAGCTCCAGGTACAGACATCTTACAAGCCTTAACCCATAAAGACCCATTACATCCACTGATGAACCAAAAGCATCTGCTGATCTACAATTTGCAATACCTGTTAACACACTAATCCTATCAACACATGTAGTCACTTTTTTTATTTGCAACAAAGGAATAAGGTTATTCTACAAATTTCTATGGAGAGAGACACCAGGAAATGTTAACATGCCACATCTGATGATTTTCAAGCTTAAAACATCACTGTATGTATTATTATCTAAGTTTTACCGTTTGACCTGAGCTGAAAGACATAATGTGGTCCGTTGACTCTTTGATATTACTACTTCTTATTTCTTATCTAGGAGACAAAGACAAAAAAATGTAATTAATTTAACAACACAGAAAGATTCACAGAAATGTCAATATAATTTTCATAATTTTCAAGCAACAACATACAAGAAATTTGTATTTATATTTATTTGTTTATTTTAGTGTGTGACCGAAGGCAGAAAGACAGAAATTATTTTATATGACATTTCGGTTTTATTCAGTCAAAGGACAATATATTTAGACATATTACGTTTTATTTCTAATTCGTGTTGTTAATGTAAGAGACAAAAATGAATAGTTAAACAATTTTCAAAACAGAGACTGGAGGAAATGTAACATAATCTCAAATTTGCTGATTTTAAAAGCTGCTAGAAAGTCATTAAATGTTTATTTTGGGTTTCACTGTGTGATCTTATTTTAAGATCAGGTTCTGGTTATATTATTTTTATGTAGAACTGGTTTGTATTAATCATTATAGACTTACAATACTTTTCTACATCTGACCTTTCCTAAGTGACATATTATCCCTTTTTGTAACATTACCTGCCTGCATTTTTCTTGCACACAGTGAAGTCAATGGTTATTTCATCACAAACAAAAACACTGCAGCAGAATTGCCTTTTTCTACTGAATACATCATTAACTGAATGTGAAAACAACTGTCTACCAACACTGTCATTCATCAAACTACATGGGTTTTATTTTATTGATGAAACATGATGATGTTTTCATGTCCACTATAGAGCCTCTGAACATCCAAACGAGACGCATGTGATGCTGCTGAAAAGCTGAGAAACTGTATTTTACCTGAATTATTTAAGCATCATCATTGGATCAGGTTTGAGGGTTGAGACTCAGAATATGTTATCAATCATTTTAACAAATGACAGTGCAAACAGATGAAATATTATACACTGATACAATTAAATGGAGAAAGACACTGGAAAAGAATCATTAAATGTAATAAAATACAATATTCAAATGACAGACACATTTCAATGTACTCTACCTCTGGATTTTGTTATAACTAATGTAATTTTGAGATAAAAAAAAGAAAAAAGTGGGAGCAACTCTTCATAATAATGTAAAGTGCTTTGGGTGCCTTGAAAAGCGCTATAGAAATCTAATCTATTATTATTATTACTATTATCATCATTATTATTATTAGTAGTAGTAGTAGTACTATCATTATTACATTTGCAAAAATTAATCAAATACTGCACTGACTGAGAAACTATTATTGCACAATTCATCTCAAGGCCTTATAAGTGATTTAATGTTCTGAATTTGTAGGTTTTAGTCAATAGAAGCACATGAACCGATTTAATTTTTTATTATAATATAGTAAACTTACCTTTTATTATTTGCAACAAAGGAATAAGGTTATTTTCCATATTCCTATGGAGAGAGACACCAGGAATCGTTAACATCATCCCACATTTGATGATTTTCAAGCTAAAACATCACTGTATTTATTATTGTCAATGTTTTATTGCGTGACCTGAGCTGAAAGACACAATGTGGTCCATTTACTCTTTTGTATTTAGGAGACACAGACAAAAAGTTTAATTAACTTAACAACACAGATGGACTCATGGAAATGTCAACACAATATCAAATTTAATTCATCCATATTATAAAGTGAATCAAGCTCTTCTGTTTAAGAATCCTATATTATAAACTAATCTTGACTTTATTCCTGCATTTATAATAATACGTGCTGGCAATGTGTAGATAAACCTAATAATTACAATCCTATATAAAACCCACTACATATTGTCTACAACACCGAAATAAGAGAGAGAGGATCCAAAACTCAATCTTTAATATTGTTAAAAGGATCTCAGGAAGATATTAAAAGCATTAATTTCTGTGTCTGACTCAGCTGCAGTATTGATTTGTAGTTAAAGCTAGCAACATGTCAAAATGTGTTGTCCCTGTTGCAGTTTTGAGGCTGACGGAACAGTGGACGAGCCAAGGGAGTTGTCGAACATGAAGAGACACTCAGAGGGAACCTTCTCCAACGACTACAGCAAATATCTCGAGGAGAGGAAGGCACAGGACTTTGTGCGGTGGCTGATGAACAACAAGAGGAGTGGGTTAGTGGAGGATTTGTTTGGGTGATTATGCAAGTTGTGTCTCCGTTCGGGTGCATTTTGAAATGTTGTGTCTCTGTTTTTAGTGTTCCAGAAAAACGCCACGCAGATGGGACTTTCACCAGCGACGTGAGCTCCTACCTCAAGGAGCAGGCAATCAAAGACTTTGTGGCCAGGCTCAAGTCTGGGCAAGTCCGGAGAGCGTAGGCCCTCTGTTCTCCTACAAAAATAAAACCCTAATGATGACCTCCTGTGTCTGACCGGAGAGACAGACTGTGATTCAGACAGAAAGAGCTAATATACTGCTTGTCGTGCCACTTTTCTTTTCTTTTCTTTGGTTGTCCCTAATGTGTTTGTGCTACAATAAATCACCAAAACCTTCTCAGTGCGTTAATTTATCGGTACTGACACTGTATGATCATTGTGTTCCTGATCATTTTCACATGAATCATGCAGCTACACCACAAATCAATAAAAACATCATTTATCTCCTGCAAAGACACTCAGATGAAATAAACCTGGTGATTCGCAGATGACTGTTGATCTGACAAACCAATCTAAATGGCACCTTTCCACGTAGTGGGGTAACTGACCCGTAGCAGGCAGTGTTTACATTGTGCGCCTGTGTACATACTCAGATCTGAAATGGACAGGAGGGGTGAGTCGTTCAGCAGGAGGCATGTAGATGGGAGCTTCACCAGTGATGTGAACAAGGTCCTGGACTCCATGGCTGCCAAGGAATATTTACTCTGGGTCATGACTTCCAAACCCTCAGAGGAAAGGTAATGTCCAGCCAATAAACAGGGATATAAGCACTGGTAGTTGTTTTTAACCTTCCATTTGCATAAATAACTGTATTTTGTCATGATGTTTCATGCATTTTTTTTATTCTTCCTTTTTACAGTAAGAAACGACAAGTGGACCAATGAGAAGGCATTCTGGAATTGCCTTTGTGCTGCACAGAAAGCCATACACAGTACATAGAAAAAGCCATACTGCTTTGCATGTTGTAATGTCAATACTATATTTATTTATTTCTTAATAATGTGATGCAAAGAGACAAAGCTACTCCTCTTCCATAGTGTTTAAGGTGCATCAGAAATGAAATGGAAAATTGAGGGAATTTTTTTCTACAAATCTAAATTTTTTTCTATATATTTAAGGTGAAAACAAGAACACAACTCAGGTAGAAAACAGAGAAGAGGTAGTTTTCATTGCATATTAATGATCTGCTGTGCAAAATAAAGTTTTTCATTCAGTGTTTGTGGCATGTGTTTTCTTTACAAACACAAAGCAGAAAGAGATCTATGGAGAAACTCATATGAGAGATGAGAAAAGTCCCACAAGAGCAAAAATTTAAAGCAGTGTATGACGTTATTCATCAAATCTGTAAAACCCGAATGATAGCCTAAGTATCACAAATATGTTAGTCTTTCTATGATTACACCCTGAGTCACTTCTCTCACGGTGAACAACTTCAAAGTGTATTCCATCACAAGCAGTCCATATGTTTACATACCAAACCAAAACCAAATTGTCACTTAGGCCTTTTTAGAATTTTATGCTGCCACAGCAGCACAAAGCAATGAATATGTTTCCATGTTTGTTGCTGCTGTGGCCATACTGCAGCTGTGTGGAATTCCAAAAAGGCCAGAGTGACGGTTTGGTTTTGGTTTGGTATGTAAACAAATGGACTGTTTGTGATGGAGTCAACTTCGAAGTTGTTCACCATGAGGTAAGTGATTCATGTGCGTAATCACGAAAGACTAACAGATTTGACTATGGACTTAGACTATCACTCAGGTTTTACAGATTTGATGAAAAATTGGCGACAAACATCATACGCCGCTTTAAGTTTATTTATTTAACGCTAAAATCTCTATTAGCTGTGATTTGGCAACAAACTTGAAATAAAACAGATTGTACTTAATCTACTCATAATAAAACTATTTTTTCCTGATAGCGTCACAAACCTGTAGTATCAAAACATTTAATTTGTTTGTCAGATATTTCATCTACTTACATGATACAGGTATTAATTCTCAATACTTCACTTATCTGACATCTATTTCCTTGTATTTCTCTTTATCTTACATTTATCTTCTTTACTTATTACACAAAAAAAAAGAAAGACATATAAATATAAACATCATAACGCATTTCTTCCACCCTCTGTATGCAAATATGCGCGTACGTTTTGGCAAACCTCACACAGTGACAATTTAGAATTGCTGATCTGCAGAATTCGATTGATCGGGTTCTTGCTTACCTTTGTTTACTTTAGACCTGGTCACTTTACACTATGGGGGTTTGTCAACGCAGACGTTCTTCAGGTTTCTTCAGGTTCTCCCTCCAGAGATCAAATCTGGTTGTTCCTCTTTTCGTGTTTTGTCTACCTTGACCCGTTACTGGATGTGAATACACCATCAGCCAGATGCCAGATAGAGTGATACAAGTAAAATGACACCACCACCACCACCATCCCCCACCCCCCCATTAGAGTCCGCATTCCTCCACCAAATCTGTCGTCGTTCATTCACAGAAACAGTGAAAGACATTGGCTTGTCTCAAAGAGGGAGGATTTATTTGGCATACAGGGTAAACAGAGTATCAGCATCCAAGTCCATCTGAGTACCTCTGAATACATTTGCATATTGTGACAGGTTTTCTTATGGTTTCTTCAGAGTTGTTTACACATATACGCAACATAAGTTTCAGATAAGTCCAGGCCTAGTTGGCGCCACTGCCTTCCAAAAAGACCTTGACACAAAATGATTAGATTCAATGCAGCACTCACAGCTTGTATGAACTTTATACAGAGTATAAGTGTGTACAGTTGGTAGAGCAGGTCGTCCAATGATTAAAGGATCGGCAGTTCGAATCCTGGCTCTAACTGTTCATATGTCAAAGTGTCCATGGGCAAGACACTGAACCCTAAATTGCTCCCAGTAGGTTCTGGCAGTGCCTTGCATGGTAGCAGCCGACTACTGGTGTATGAGTGTGTATGAGTGTGTGTGTGTGTGTGTGTGTGTGTGCGTGTGTGTGTGTGTGTGCGTGTGCGCGCGTGTATGCGTGTGCATGTGTGCGTGTGCGTGTGTGTGTGTGTGTGTGTGTGTGTCTGTGTGTGAATGGGTGAATGTGAGGAATTGTAAAGTGTTTTGGGCACCGTGAAGGTGCATAAAATGTACTATATAAGTTCAGTCCATTTACCATTTACATGTAGTATAATATGGTTAAATAATGACATTATAAAATACATAATAAAAGTGATGTACAACCAGCTGCTAGTTGTTTGACTGATGAACCAATCAAACAAACAGTAGCTGAATTAATTTTTTCTCCATTGGAAACATGACAGTAGAAACACCATTGCTGAGTGAAACCAGATACAGATAGAGATGAATTTTATTGATCATCAAGGGTGAATTCATTTTCAGTTCAATGGAAAGAAAGAAACTAAACACAAAGGTGTACTCATCTGTCCATGAGTCATCAGGCTGAAGGATACGAAGGATCTTCTATGTCTCAGCCCTGGATCTTAATAAGGTTCGTCGTCCACTGCAGCTGCTCTTCTGTTTTTTCAGAATGAGATGAAGAGGATGGTCTGGATTTTCCACCATAGTTCCAAGTGTGTCCAGCATCTCTCCAGGAACAGAATCCTTTTTCAGAAACTTTTTTCACCAGTTTGTCTGGTTGTTTAGCATTTTTCTGTGGTATAGAACAGTCACTCTCAACTAGTAAGTTGTGACCCAAAAGTAGGTCGCAAACTCATTTTCAGTGGGTCATGGGCTGTTGCCTGGGCAAAAAAATCATGTTAAGAAACACATCCTGTGCTTTATTTTTTATGGGGCGGAGTGCCATCCATTCACATTCCCTAGCAGTAGGTGGTGGTAATGCGCTGTAATGCTAATTAACACCAGACATTTCACAGTATAAAAGAAGACCCAGAAATTTGTATTCAGATCATGGAGAAACTCATGTGTGACTACATCAGATATGGAGGACAAAAACCTCAGTGCGTTTGAATAAGTGTATGCTTGAAGAAGTGACTGAATGCACTTTAAATTTTTAACTGAGTTTTGGTTAAAATGTACCTAATTTAGTGTTAAAAGGAATAATTGCTATCTGCTGGTCATTTTGGTTTATCATTAAACTTGTTTTCTGTGTTGGCATACTGTGATATTCTGTCTTATCTGAGGTTCAAAACACACCATCTTTTCATTAAAAAAATCTGAGAAGTTCAACTTTAATCAATTTAGGTTTCATTCCATTCCATTTCTTGTCATTGAGGGGTGATAGTGGGTCCTGAAGCCAGACCAGTTGAGACCCCTGTCGACTTGTTGTGGATATCTACACCAAGATCACCACCTCAGCATCCACTCCATATGTGTTGACCGGCTGAGCAGGCGGTTTAGACTTTCTAAAACCCACCACCATGTCTGTGGTAGCGGAGATGTTCAGTAGAGTCACAGATTTTGGTCGGGTGCCAATCCTCCCCTCCAAGTCCATTCCTGATACAACAATATGCATTTAGAAACAGCTAACTCTATCAAGCTACAGCTTTTCTAAAACTTCCAGAGTCAAACAATCCTGTGTTAATTCTCTGTCTCTTTCACTTGAGAAAGGAGCAAATTTGCTGTCTTTATTATAAAAAATGCCAAAGATAAAAAAGTAAAACAGAAAACAAGACATCATAAAGGTCAAAATCTGTATAAAAGAGGGAGGAAAAACATAAAAGTTATCAAATAATTACAAAATGACATTTAGAAGTACAAGAAGTACAAGAATGACTGACAATCCTGGTTTTACTTATACCTACTGAAACCAGCGGGTATGTCAAAGATAAAATAAATTGTATGAAGGTCAGGGAACTGCAGGGAGAGAAAGTATAGAGAATAAAACTGAACTGTTTTATCTTTTCTGTGTCAAACTTTGGTCCTTCATTCTGAAGAAGAAACTTCTTTGTTTAAAATAGTTAAATGGCTCAAATGGGTAGAAGAAGAAGAAGAAGAAGAAGAAGAAGCCTGACTTGAGCGTCAATCATTCTAATGTTGCACAAGTGCATCATATGAAACAGAAAGAATAGGTGTAAAAACTAAAATAAAATGCCATAATTTATGTAAACTGTGAAGAATGTAAAACTCAGGTTATAAAATAAAATCAAGAATATCAAAAATGGATGTATTGATGTAAGATCAAACCCAAATATAATGAGCTAAAAGTAGAAGAAAATATACATAGATACATCTGTAAAGTTGTTTTGTTTTTGTTTTGGTTTTTTTTTCACATTTTCTTGTGACAGCCTTATTCCAAAATGGAAATAATTCACCACCTGTGGTAAATTCAGTTGCGTAGACACACCCATCTGTATAAGGTCTGATAGTTGACAGTGCATGTCAGAGCACAAACCAAGTCATGAAGTCCAAGGAATTGTCTTTGGACCTCAAAGAAAAGATAATATCAAGGCACAGATCTGGGGAAGAGGATAGAAACATTTCTGCAGCACTGAAGGTCAGCGTTTTCAAACAACAAGTCAACTTTATTTAAAACTAAATTTTAATTACAACCCAATAGAGGATACATAGGCTACATACAGATTATATACTCAAGCTCCTCATCTGATCTGGCACTTTCCACTCCTGAGAACAAGTAACAGTCTGCTACTTACTATTCAGTACCCTATTCAGCTATCACTGCAATGTGAGCAACTGGTACATTATTAGTACAGAACTGACAAGGTCTATCTGACTTAGAGAAATGCTTACTGCCAAAATTTTCATACTGCATTTGTTGATGCAATAATATGAAAATAAGTTGATGTTAATAACAAGACATGTCAGATAGTTCTTGTTAATTCTGAAGTGAAGATTGTTCTAATCTGTGGTGTTCTTTTTAACCTAGCTGGTCAGAGATCAACTGCCTTTTGCTACCTCCCGCAGCTCCTTCTCCCTCTGCTTTTTAATCCTCTCTTTAGTAGGCATCTTTGCTCTGCAGAATTCAATACAATGTTTTGTAGAACAACATAATGCATACAAAAGCTAGAAAAGATGCACACAGTTTAACGGTGTAAACTGGAACTTAAGTTTTCATTCATTAGCCTATAAAGCTTTAGTCATCTGAACTGAGCTGGACTTTTTTTTTTTTTTTTTAGCAATTTTGCAAATTCTAGCATTGTGCTATATAAATTATGATGGTGGGATAGGCTACTGTATGATTTTGCAATTTGCAAAATAGCCTAATACATGGAGTATAAATATGTTATGAATTTTCATATTTATTTATTATGTATCATGAAGAATGGGTGTAAATAGCAGACAGAGCTGTAACACATTTTTCTCATTGCTCTCCTTGGTTCTGAAAATTCAATAGGCGTGCATTTAGCCAGAGCACAGACAGATAGGTCTATGCAGTTTTACATAGGCTGTTGTCTACAGAGATCATAGTGGGATTAGGCTACATTGAAAAGAAGAGGGTTAGATCGGGGCAGAACTATACAGTAGGCCTATACAATACATCTTATTTATTAAATTCAAAGCTAATTTTAACTGTTTATCACAGTGAACTACCACTATTAGCAAGCTGGTGTCATGCAGTTTTACGTGATGTGCGTGTGGTCACTGAGTGAAATGATGTGTGTAATGTAGGTAAACAGAGAACAACGAGTAGAGTCGGGTTCAATAGCTAAACAACTATGCAGGTTGTCGGCTTACCTTAGAAAAGGTTTGCCTACTCTGTTTTAGGAACTAGGTCTACTAACCTAAGCTACTATAACATAGTATAGCCTAAACAAAATATGTTATGAACGTTCAGCCTTAGATTTTCGAAAGCTGCCACATTATTGAAATGGATGGAGCATAACATGGTTAAAAGGGGTTTAAATGATAGCCTACTTCATTAAACATTAAACAACCTTAAACATTTTATTCTCTAGCTCTAAGCTGAACAATATTGCATGTTTAGATAGGTTAACTCCCAAGTGACCTTACCATGCGCCTAACCATTGCTTGCGTGAACTTTCTGAAAGTTCACTGAATATGTGATGTCACGGATTGGTGGCCGCAAGGTATTTCAATTTACACAGAAAATTGTTATTTTTTAAATTTCTTATATCACAAATTATTAGTGAGACATTTTAGCAAATATTCACATTGGAACTAACCTAATTGTTACAAATTTTGTAGCGCACCCAATTGGGTGACCTCAATGGTGTAAATGTTGCTATCTGAATATATACATATTAATATTATAACCCCCTGCTATATTCTGTTGAGTTTTCCTGGTAAATAGAATGGCACAGTCTAGTTTAGAATGGAGGACACAATAGAATGGTTGCACCAGAGTATTTAACAAGTGGACCTGCACATTCAGCTCAGATAACTGTAACTGTCTTCATCTGTGTCTCTTACTTCCACCTGTATTACAGGTCAGTAATCTGTAAACTTTTAATACTTGACTGTATGAGAACTGTACGCTAGTAGTGTTATCAATGAACAATCCTAACATTATTTTAAATATTCCTCTGTAAATTATCAGTATGATAAGTATTCAGCGATCTAGTCGGCTAACAGTGATAGCTACAGGTGCCCTACTGTTTTGGTTCACGTACGTTTCATGAGCTAGAGGTAACGGCAAAGCTAGTCCATAGACAGTTAGCTCCCTGCTAACTAGGTCCGACATTTCTCTATGGATGTGCTAACAAATGATAGTACTAGGCTAATGTAAGCTCTTGCAGTCTGATGTGTTTATCTGACAATGTTTGTCAGTTAATAAATAACAAGCTTAGTATATGTTTGACAAATGAATAGGTTGCTTGGGTAAATGAGGGTAACGGTTATGGTTATCCTCCGTTCATACAAGACAGGCTATTGTGAAGTGTACTGTAAAGTACAGGTCTTTAGCTGGATGGAAAGAGTACATTAACTACTAACCCATTCGAAACATATGCCTTATGATACAGATGTTTCATTTATAGTGTATTTAGGGATTTCAAAATGATTTGATGTATGTGTAGTATGAATGATTTTGATGTTCATCTAATTTCTATGAAACAGGTTGCTATTATTGTTGCCTAGTAATGTAATGCAAATTCAGAGTGTTTTCCAGTTTAATGTTATATGCAAGATTAAATGGACTTAAAAAGAATGTAGTTTTGACAGTATTAGGCTACTTATGATACTAAGTAGGGAATTGAAGGTGGTAGATTTATGAAAAAGGTGTAAGACAACTTGAATGTATTTTAGTGTATTCAATATATTTGTTGACAATAAATGAGATTCTCTGTGGTAACGGTAACTGTCTTCATCTGTGTCTCCTACTTCCACCTGTATTACAGGTCAGAAATCAACACTAACACTTTAAATTTGTCAATACTGGTCTCCTTGCCTGGGACCTGTAACAAATTTTGGGGGCTTGTCCAGGATTGGTGCCGCTGCTGCCAGCTGTTTGACGTCACCAGTTCAGCACATGATGCCAGTCCAGTGATCTGAACCTGTGGACCAGACTGCGATGTGCCACTGGAGTGAGAGGACCTGTGCAAATCCAGGGCTTCTTGACTACTGCCAGAGTGAGGGAGTTCAAGAGCCGAGGACATCCAACCCTCGTTTACAATGAGCCTTGAGCGGAAGAAGCTTGTGTGGTCCATCAAGAGGGGGCTGTTCTGCCTGTCGTCTGATGAACTGTTCCAGCTTGCACAAGACATCCCCCTGACACCTGGCCAGGATCCAGCTAAGTTACACGGTGATGATGATGAGGGCTGTGTTGAATATGTGTGCTCTTACATGGACAGTATAGTGTTGGCAGGTTTGGAGGATGAGGGCATGTTGCAATTACTGCTGTTAAAAGATACGGTTGATGAGATGGTTAATGGTCATAAACCGCATCGGGCTGACACAGTAGGTAGGGGAGATGCTACTGCAAATGTGAATGTTGTGCCTGATATTATGAGTATCCTACAACATCTGATGTTGCAAATACTGATACACAGGGTTAGGGTTAGGGTTAGGGTTAGGGTTACAGTTACACACATCTCAACTGCAGATTTAGCTTCACGTACCACAGACCTCGGAATACAAATACGTAAGCTACTTTCTGAGTACAGTGACCTTCAGCTTAAATAAAGTAGTGCATCACTCACTACACACTTGGCCAGCATTCCAGCCACTGCTAGTGTCTATAACCAGCCCCACAGTGTACATGGCACACAGTCATGACACCCCAGCACTCCCTATTCCACTAACACCACTGAAAGCATGGTAGCTCTCAAGGACCTACCACTCCTGCAGAGATAGGAGTTCAGGGTACATGGAGAGCAAATTGGAGATAACGTCTCAGAGTTTAGTTACAGCAACATCTGCAAACAGATTGATGAAGGACTGAGAGAGAACCATTCAGAGGGTGAAATCATTAGAGTTGAGCTTCGTGTCATCAAACCTGGCAACTTCAAAGACATGTTGGCTAGTAAAGAGGATATGATGGTTGGTGAACTAAAGAACTTCCTCCAGTCACACCTAGGGGAGAAAAGCAGCACTGAGCTCTTCTCATGACAGCCAGACAGCATGAACACGAAACACCACAGCAGTTCCTGTACAGAGTGATGGGCCTGAAACATAGGGTGATGATCACATCCAGATGGGCTGATGCAGATATCAGGTATGAGGTACAGACAGCACAGAAGGTGTTTCTTCACACCATTTATCAGGGCCTGAGTGAGAAGCATGATGATGTTCACCAGGACTTAAAACCTCTCCTCTCTGACCCAGCTGTTACTGATGAAACCCTATTGAGGCAGGTGGACCAAAACATCAAGTGAGGAGAGTGAATGGAAGTGACGCCTGGGCCGCAGCACCCGTACAAAGACAGCTGATGCTCACAGTAGTGAGGCCAGCATCAGTGAGGCAAGCACAGGGAAAGACAACCAGGACCCCAAAGAAGGGCAGATCCACCAGCTGAGTGCTCACGTACAGGCTTTGATACAGGCAGTGAACACTCTTCAGTCCAATGCTAATAAATCTGCAATGTCTTCAACCCCTGAACCTTGTTCCTAGTGTAATTGTGGCTGTCCAAATCCACAGAACAGAGCAGAGAGAGAGACCCCACGGCTGCCCAAACTGTATTGCCAATAGCCGTCCTGACTGTAACCGCTGCTTTGCCTGTGGGGAAGAGGGGCAACATGTTATAGGCTGCTCAAAAAGAATGAGGCCATCAGGAAACACACACTGGTCAGGGCAGAGGGACAACCTGTGACTGGCTGGAGGGTTCAGTCCCAGCAAGATATCCATACGCCATCCCCAGCACCTCTTGCCATCCCTCCTCCAACCAACAACAAATCAACATTACAGAGAGTGGCAAGACTAATTGGAGAGAAGTGTACCCTGAAATGTAATCTGAATGGATATGCTGTGACCATTCTCCTGGACTCTGGTACTCAGGTCAGCATTATCACTCGTGCATGGAAGAAAAATAACCTACCTCAACAGCCAGTACACCCCCTCAGTAAACTCATGGGTGGCCAAGGCCTAGATCTAACAGCAGCAAATGGTGAACCAATACCTTATGATGGATGGGTCAAACTGACCTTCAACTTACCTGGCAATGAAGACCCAAACCTCACCATTAGCGTGCCCTTTCTGGTCAGCCATGTGTCTTGCAAGGCCAATCTTGGGCTTCAGTGTCATCCAGGAGCTCATCCAAGGGTGAGAAGGAGGCGTGGAGGTTGTGACTATGACTGTTCAGCTGCTGGGGGAGGCCATGCAAGTAGAGGAGGGCACAGCTGAGGCCATTGTGAACTTTGCACAAATCCAGGAACAAGACTGGCGCCAAGCACAAGTGACAATAGGCCAATGGGATTTTGTCATCCATCCTGGCTGTGTAGCCTGCATCAGATGCAAGTTACCTACTGATTTCATCCCCCCCCTCACACTGTTTGAAGTCAACAAGACCAACTCGAAGCTGGAGCAGTTGGACCTAGGCGATGGCTTGGTTGAGATCCACCACACCCTCTACAAGGAAGTCAAAGAATACATCCAGGACTTGCTGGCCAAGAAATGGATAGTGAAATAAAAGTCTCCATATTCTGCTCCTGTTGTCTGCGTCTGAAAGAAGGATGGAACCTTGAGGCTGTGCATTGATTACTGGCTGTTGAACCAAAAGACTGTTCCAGACAGACATCCCTTGCCACATATTCAAGATCTCATCGATACACTTGATGGTTACAGCTGGTTCTCAATCCTAGATCAGGGAAAGGTCTACCATCAAGTTTTCATTGCAGAGGGGTCACGACACATGACTGCTTTTATTACTCCATGGGGCTAGTATGAGTGGGTGCACATTCCTTTTGGTCTGTCAGATGCCCAAGCTGCATTCCAGAGGAGCATGGAGGAAATGCTGAATACTCAGCGGGATGAATGCTGCATCCCCTATCTGGATTATGTCCTCTGCTATGCCAAGACATTTGAAGATTATGTCCAGGTGCTGAGACGTGTCTTCCGGGCCCTCCAACACCATGGTGGGAAGCTCAGACCAACCAAGTGCGAGCTCTTTAAGAAAGAGGTTTGTTATGTGGGAAGGTTAGTGTCTGCTGAAGGAGTCTGACTTGACCCCAAGGATCTGGAAGCCATCCAGGCCTTGAAGGACAAGATCCCAACCACTGTGGGAGAGGTCCATAAGCTGCTAGGGTTCCTCAGCTACTACAGGGCATTCATTCAAGATTTTTCAAAAGTCACCAAGCCAATGAATGAGCTCTTGCAAGCAAACGGCGCTTCTACTGTAATACCTCCTCCTAAAACAAAGAATGGAAAAGGAGCACAGCTGTCATCCAAGACTCCAGTGCAGTGGAGGGATGAACACCAAAGGGCCCTTGATTGGCTTCTCCATATCCTGTCAAACCCACCAGTGCTTGCTTACCCTGACTTTGATCTCCCTTTTGTGCTGCACACAGATGCATCAGAACAAGGACTAGATGCTGTGCTATACCAACGCCAGGAAGGGAAGCTCAGAGTAATTGGCTATGGCTCCGGAACATTGATGCTCACTTAGCGCAACTACCACCTGCATGCAGGCAAACTTGAATTCCTGGCATTAAAGTGGGCCATAAGTGAAAAATTTAGGAACTACCTCTTCTATGCACTTCATTTCACTGTGTACACAGATAACAACCTGTTGACTTACATGATGAGTACAGCCAAGCTCAATGCTGCTGGTCACTGGTGGGTGGGTGAGCTAACTGACTTCAGGTTCGAGGTTCGATACTGGCCAGGGAAGGTGAATATCGATGCAGACACATTGTCAAGGTTGCCTATCGACATAGACAGCTATGTGGACTCCTGCACAGAAGAGCTGTCCAGAAACACTATCCTGGTAACATGGGAGGGCTGTAGAGCTGTGAAACAACAAGACATGGCCTGTATTGCTGCTCTTAACCTGTCACAGATCCCCGCTTCACAGTCACTGGAGCTCCTGCTGACCATAAGTCATAATGAACTTGTGAAGTTGCAGCGAGATGATCCAGCCATCAGTCACGTCATCAGGCTAAAGGAGAACAGTGACACCATGACAACTGACATGAGAAGAGGATTAAGTGGCCTGGCAAAAAGACTTTTGCAGGAGTGAGGAAAACTGTTCTTCAAGGACTGCCTTCTGTACAGGAAGACCGGTCACAGGAGTCAACTTGTCCTGCTGGCCCAATACCAAACCTTGGTGCTGAAACACCTCCATGACAACATGGGCCATCTGGGAACAGAAAGGGTCCTGAGTCTTGAAAGAGACCATTTTTACTGGCCATACATGAAGCAGGATGTTGAAGCCTATGTGACCAGGAAATGCTCCTGCATCCAGCAGAAGAAGCCAGTCTCCCACATCAGAGCCCCCATGGAGAACATTACCACCAGCTCACCTTTGGAACTTGTCTCTGTAGATTACCTCCATCTAGAGTTGAGCAAGGGAAGCTTTGAGTATATCCTGGTCATTGTTGATCATTTCACCAGGTTTGCGCAAGAATATGCAACCAAGAACAAGTCAGGGAAAACAGCTGCAGAGAGACTCTTTGGTGACTTCATTCCATGGTTCAGCTACCCCTGGAAACTCCACTATGACCAGGGGAGGGAATTTGAAAATGACCTTTTCAGAATCCTACAACAGCTGAGTGGAGTGGATCACTCAAGGACCACCACGTACCATCCACAGGGAAATCCTGCAGAGAGATTCAACTGTACTTTGCTGCAGATGCTCCGAGCCCTGGAGGAGAAGAAGGAGAGATGGAGGGAACATCTACCACAGGTCCTCCATGCCTACAACTGTACCAGGGTTGAGGCAGCTGGGTTTTCACCCTTCTACCTGATGTATGGCCGCCACCCCCGTCTCCCCATTGACATGATCTTTGGCTTGCTCACTGAAGAAGAAGCAACTTCTCCAAAAGGCTATGCAGAGAAACAGGCCTCCCAGATGCAAGAAGCCTACAGACTTGCCTCAGAAAACAGCCAACAGTCCAGTGCACGGGGCAAGAGGTATTATGATCAGCATCTAAAAGGTGTTGTCCTTGAGCTGGGAGACCATGTCCTGGTTCACAACATGAGAGAAAGAGGGGATCCGCGAAAGCTCAAAGCATACTGGGGAGAGAGTTCACATGGTCAAGGAGAGGATCACTGATGGACCTGTCTACAAAGTGACTCCAGAGAAAAGTGAGGGTAGAGAACGGACCCTTCACCGTAACCTGTTGCACTTGGTCAATGACTTACCAGTGGAGTCACCTCAAGAGTCAAAGAGACCACCAAGATACCTGCCGGCTTCATCATCAAATCCACCACAACATAGAGCAAGGGGTAGCCAGTCATACCATGTTGACATGCAGGGTGAATGGCATCCAAGCAGCGACTCCCCGACAGTGATGATGAGCCTTGATACTGGTTGAGGATGCCTTCAAGAACGGAGTACCAAGCTCAGCCTGTTTTTGAGCCTCCAGTGAATCATGGTCCTCTTGCACCCCCTCAGACCCTCAGCCCACCTCGACCAGTCACACCTGTTAGAGAGGACAGATGGACTGAACATGTCACGTCAAGGAGAAAGAGCCTGCCTGTGGCAGACAGCAGAGAGGAAGCTGAGTATCGGACTCATGAGTGGGAACACCCACTTGTCAATCCTGTCCCTGCAGTACGGGAGATGGAAAACACTATACAGGACAGCCAGGAAGCCCTGGAGACAGTCAATCAGCAATCCTACAGTGAACAGCCCAGCTCGCCAGAGGTCCGGAGGTCAACACATAAAAGGAGACCTGCCCAAATGCTGACTTACAGTTCCTTAGGCCAGCCCTGTTTCCAGCCTGCAGCCAGTTGTAACATAGTACAGACCAATGGGCTCATGTTAGTATCACCAGAGGGAGCTCTAAGATACCCTCTAACATACCCCATGTTCCTCACGGCCTTCTCCCTGCCGATGTCATCCCCTTTTCTCTACCCTGACCTGCCTTATCTCCCAGCCATACAGAATCCTGCCCAACTCTTTGTGCATTAACACACACACACTTACCTCGGAATTCATGATTGAAGTGAAATGGGTTAAATAAGGTAGTTCAACCACTGGTTAAGAGTGTCAGGAGCCACTTTTGTCGTTGGGTAGCATGTGGCGCACCCAGTTGGGTGACCACAAAGGTGTAAATGTTGTCTGAATATTAATAACAATATTAATATTATAACCTCCTGCTATATTCTGTTGAGTTTTCCTGGTAAATAGAATGGCACAGTCTAGTTTAGAATGGAGGACACAATAGAACAGTTGCACCAGAGTATTTAACAAGTGGACCTGCACATTCAGCTCAGATTCTCTGTGGTAACGGTAACTGTCTTCATCTGTGTCTCTTACCTCCACTTGTATTACAGGTCAGTAATCTGTAAACTTTCAGTACCCGACTGTATGAGAACTGTACGCTAGTAGTGTTATCAATGAACAATCCTAACATTATTTTAAATATTCCTCTGTAAATTATCAGTATGATAAGTATTCAGTGATCTAGTCGGCTAACGGTGATAGCCACAGGTGCCCTACTGTTTTGGTTCGTGTATGTTTCATGAGCTAGCGGTAACAGCAAAGGTAGTCCATAGACAGTTAGCTCCCTGCTAACTAGGTCCGACATTTCTCTATGGATGTGCTAATAAATGATAGTACTAGGTTAATGTAAGCCCTTACAGTCTGATGTGTTTATATGACAATGTTTGTCACAGTTAATAAATAATAAGCACTGTATATGTTTGACAAACGAATAGGTTGCTTGGGTAAATGAGGGTAACAGTTATGGTTATCCTCCATTCATACAAGATGAGCTATTGTAAAGTGTACTGTAAAGTACGGGTATTTGGCTGGATGGAAAGAGTACATTAACTATTATTCATTCATTCATTTTCTGAACCCACTTTATCCTCAACTAGGGTCACGGGGATCACTTGGAGCCCATCCCAGCTACATATGGGCAAAGGCGGGGTACACCCTGTATGAATAGCCAGTTCATTACAGGGCTGACATATAGAGACAAACAATCACTCTCACATTCACACCTATGGGCAATTTTGATTAACCAATTAACCTATCAGTACATGTCTTTGGATGGTGGCAGGAGGCCGGAGAACCCACACAAACATGGGGATAACATGCAAACTCCACACAGAAAGGGTCCCACCCCATTGACTGGTGTTGGAATCAAACCCAGGACCTTCTTGCTGTGAGGCACGAGTGCTGTCCACTGCACCACCGTGTTGCCCAGTTTAATGTTATATGCAAGATTAAATGTGTAGTTTTGTTTAGAATAGTAGTTTAGAATGTAGTTTTGACAGTATTAGGCTACTTATGATGCTAAGTTGTAAATTGAAGGTGGTAGATTTATGAAAAAGGTGTAAGACAACCTGAATGTATTTTAGTGTATTCAATATATTTGTTGACAATAAATGAGATTCTCTGTGGTAACGGTAACTGTCTTCATCTGTGTCTCCTACTTCCACCTCTATTACTGGTCAGAAATCGACACCAACCCTTTAAATTTGTTAATACTGGTCTCCTTACCTGGGACCTGTAACATTTTAAAAAGCTGAAAACAGGCCCTATGAAAAGGGCACTTTGGACATCAAAGAGCAAAAGGGCAGGGGCTAGAGCCCCTGTAGCAACCCTTCTCTGCACAATGCCTGAAATTTGTCATAAGAATCTACATGCCATATGAAGTTTGGTCCGCCAGAAAAGTATTGTCTCCTTTGGAGGCATTGCTGGCAGCAACGTTTGAAGCCCTCAGGGTTGAGTTCACTCAGGATGATGCACACATCCTCTCTCCTGACACGCAAACTGTTATCTATGCATTTCTTGTACATCCAACAATACCCATGGGATCTCCTTGGCCTTGGGGTTGGTCCAAAATTAAATCAGTAATGAGACGTAAATCATCATATTTATGACAATGGAGACCGTTTGCTCTAAGCTCTCTTCTTAACATTGCTAGACTGATTACTGCCCCATGTCAGGTGACTATAGTTGCCAGCATTTCTTTTTGTGACATGATTAACCAGATAGTAAACTCTTAGGAGATCTGTGTTGAAAGCCTGCTCTTATGTCTGACAAGGGACGCACTGGAGCGCCCAACTGAATATAACATGCGCATGTTTTATAAATTGTACTCATGATTTTCTGGTATATTGTGTGCACAATTTCCAAAAATGTACGCACGTTTTATTATCTTGTGTGCAAGATTTAATAATTTATGCACACATTTTATTATCTCATGCGCACGATTTAATAATTTGTGCACACGTTTTATTATCTCGTATGCATGCTTAATTAAATTGTGGCCACACGTTTTTGTTTTTTTTTTTCACATGTCACTATACAGGCCCCGTAGAAGTCTGACGTTGTTCCTGTCTTTCCTGATGGCGCTCTGACAAATGGCCTTCTGGTGGACAGTTTGATAAACTATTCTTTCTAAGACTTTTGTTTCAACTCAGTAGTATAATATTGAAACTAAATCAAACTAGCTGCATTTAGCTTTACACGTACTGATCAGTCCAGTAAGAGCTAACCTTGTAAAAGTTAGGTGTAGTTCCATATATTCAGTTTCAGTGAAAATGTTCAATAAAACCTGTTGAAGTCAGTTGTAATTTGATCTTTGTTCACCAGGAGGCACCATTGTAAGTAAAACTAAAAATAATGATAAACATTAACTCTAACCAACATTTCCTATTAAATCCTAAAAAAAAGAGTTACCTAACAGAGAACATCAACCAAAGAAATTATAAATTTAAATTGCTTCTATAATATGACTGATATAAATTGAGCACTCGTGTATTTGCTAAAACAATACAGGAGAAATAAGGGAGATATATATGTATGTGTGTGTGTGTGTGCGTGTGTGGGTGTGTGCGTGTGTGTGTGTGTGTGTGTGGGGAGTATGTGTCCTTAAAAGAGGCTACCCCTCCCACTCACCATAATAATCAGATTCCTCGAGACTCAGGCCAAGGAGGAGGAGTCGCAGCTATTTTTAACTCATGTCTACA
>JAPQRP010000014.1:19649128-19671874 GCA_037367295.1 Apogon hyalosoma
GCTGGAGCCTATCCCAGCCACTTAAGGGCGAAGGCGGGGTACACCCTGGACATGTCGCCAGTACATCGCAGGGCTGATGATATATATATACATATACATATATAGTATATATATTTATACATATTCCTAAAAGATTGAACAGGATGAAAACTGTATGCAACATGAGGATGACATTATTTGTGGTTTTAAACAATAAACTGTAACCAGGACTATAAAAACAAGAAGTAAAAGAACAATATACTTGATTTTAATGAGAATGCATGAGTTGTAGAATGTTAAGTTGTTAAAACAGTTTTACATTACTAAATATATCACGTTTTACCAAACATCTTTGGAACTTCTGAGAAAAAAAAAAATTTCTACTTGTTTCCACACCACAATTCAGATCAAGAAAGGATCCTGTTTAGTTTCTTAGATAGGCTATTTTGTTGCTTTTTCTTTATTTTATTTTTTAATATATTAATCTTACAGATTTTTTCATCCGTCTTACTGTTTTCGTCACTTTGATTCACATCTTAATGACCTCTTATTCGTTTATTTTGAGCAGTAGGAGGAGAAAACACCAAGTCGTGTCCCACATTTGACTTTATTCATTACAAACAGTGGAGGGCAGCAGTGCACCAAAGCAGCGTAACACGAAAGGAAGACATCACTCAATGCGCATGCGTCGTCATTCTCCCACAAAAACAACAGAATACAACAGGATGGTAACTGAAAGCTAACCGCGAGAAGTTTGAGTGAACATTAGAGAAAGAAATGTAGTCTAACTATAGTTTAACTTACAGCTACGGGTGATTTTAATGCGGATGTGACAATAGATAAAAGGCCTCTAATATCCATCTCATTTCATCCAAACGGTGTGTCTTATGGAGCGGGTCAGCTCAGAAAAGCTAAGATGACTAAACTGGAGGCCTGAAAATAAAGAAATTGTATACTGTACTGTATCTGCTGTGTGTGTCTTAGATTGGTCTCCTACATTAAAAAAGATACAACCAATAATAATTATTATTATTATTATTATTATTATTATGCATTAAAACAAGTCATACTGGAGCAGATCTGTGTGGTTTTTGTCCAGCGGGTCTACTTAATCAAGAACGTGAAGAATAAATGGACATTTACCAGCTTTTCTGTTTTAGTTTTTAACGTGATTGCTTAATTATAATATGACTATCATGATTTTTGTTAAGACGTCCACATTCCGAGCTGTCAGTGCTGCCATGAAATTCACGCAATTAAGTCGTATTCACATTCCTGTGTTTGTGCCACAAAATTAATGAATTTAAAAAAAATTTGAACTTGCAACAACAACAAATCTTCAGGAGCTAAATAGCCTTCGTATGATGTCCTACATTTTGCTAAAGGTTTGGATGTGTGCACTAAATGCACTGATCTACTTTAATTCCTATGACTCATTATGAGTTACACCACAGTGTGTCCCAAATAAACCTGGAAATGTGTTTATCCCATTCTCTACACTGTTTACTGGTGATTTCTATTGAATGCACAGGGAAGAAATATAATAATTTGTAAGGGACATTGATCGCATTTGATCTTATTTTGCTGCCTGTATGTATAAGAACATACAGAGACAGCCAGTCCTTTAAGTAGACCCCATGGTACTGAACATATGAAGACAGCAAGCTGAAGTTCAGGGAAGTGGTTAAACGTCCAGGCTTGTGTAAATATTGAGTGAATATCCTAAAAAGCAACAAAGGTACCTCTCGTCCTGGGTTTTGTAGTGTGGCAAATACTTCCAAGTTTAACTTCCTCATAAAGATGTATTTTACCTTTCAACTTCTATAGAAGAGCTGTAATAATAAAGTGAAATATAAATCAGTCCTGCCATACATCCATTAGTCAGAGTATATTAAGGTCACATGCACATACTGTATTACCGCGCCTTATGTTTCAGTGACTATATTGTACATTCTTAAACAAGCCTGTGTTGCTTACTGGAGAATATACATTTAGTGATGTTCCTTATGTTCACATTTACTCTTACAAGGACATATCTGCCTACGGTACATTATTTCTGATTGAAAACTGATTGAGTTTTGCGACTCCCCTTTTCTTCCCTAATTTATGTGAAGAATGTGATGAGTTGCCAAAATGCAAGACACGTGTAATGCTTAAAAGGCATTCATGTAACCTGTGGCAACAAGAACAAATTCCAGCAACAATTCTGCATAAACATCAAACCAGAATTCCTTATTAGCTTTGTTGGCCTTCAGTTACTCTCAGTATATGTGTTTATTTAATATCTAAACATCATCTCACATTAAACACTATATGTGTATTAAGTCTTTCTAGTAAGTAAAGTTTATTTAGCCTATATAACACTTTTCACAGAAAGAGTTCACAAAGTGCTTTACAGTAATATCTGGAAAAGGTATGATACATAACAAAGACACACAGCTACATACATGGGTATATAAACACGCAGTACATCATCTCTGTCATTACACATGTTCTCTGTCAGATCTGTTATTTGTCATGCTTGTAGATTTTACACAATAGTGGATGAGATTTTGGAAAAGGAGAAACATACAGACCTACTAAGAAATCTTCTGCGCTGAGGCTGCCTAGTGAGACATTTTATCTATGGTACCTTCTGCTTTGTGTGAAATGTGAATGGAAAGCAAGTTTTGGGATATTTTGGAGTTGTGTTGTCAGTACTAATGCAGAGATAGTCTTGTTTAATAGCTCAGTGTGGGTTGAATTTGCAGTGAATTTGAGGTTTTATAGCCTGTTTTTCTGTCTGTTTCCTGTCATGTCAAATATTTTAATAATAATCCTTGAAATTATGAAATGACTTTTAACTTCGGGCATCAATAAAACACATCATTCATTTTTTAGGCAGAGTTTATTACTTTTTTTATTTATGCTCGCACTCACTCACTCATTCTCATTAAACAAATCACAATTAAACAACAGATCTGAACTGAGTTTTCTATACAGGTGACTTAAATTATTAAACAGAAGTGTACTGCTATCACTACTAAATTTAAGGCAGAATTCCACACATAAGTGGTCAAAATATGTAATATTGATATAATTTTGACCCATTATTAGTTTCTAATCAACTAAGAACCATCAAGTAGACAATGGAAAAAGAACACCTATAACAAAAAACCTGCCTTCAACACTGACTTCATGTTAGTAATATATTAGTAAGATTTTACATGAATAAAATATACTATGTATTATACATTGTTAAGACTCTTTACCATTTATTACATGTTGCCCTTCCCAGAAAAAAGGTATTATTGCATCTATAGAAGTAACCATTCCTGCAGTGAGACAGTAAAGTCTGTTTCATCCTAGGTGCAGGTGTTAAAACAATTAGCTTCAGATGCTAACACATTGAGGGTCATTTGGAGAGGAGATCACATGTCCATGGATGACACTTACTGACAAGATGACAAAGAGAATGCAGACGGAAAACAGAGAATTCTACAGTCACCCTAAAGTTCACCATTTGCAAATGTGCTGATTTTCGAAAAGCCAAGGCCAAGTAGCTAGAGATACTGTAAGTACCCAAACTATGCTGCCATGCTCCATTTAAAATGTAATTCTCCAGTAAGCTGTCCCCTGAAAAACTCACTGGGAGATGCTTTACTGAAGAAAAGACATTTTATTGTAAAATAGCAATGGAGAAAAATGTGGAGTGATATGAGTGGTCACTGTCACAAAAACATTTAGATATACAGATTACAGAATATATAAATACTTCCAAAAAATTGACTAGTTTCGCTATATAGCCAATTCTTTTAGATACCAGTGAAATAGATCAGTATTGGCAAATACCTACTCTGAAAGATTCCTATTGTGAGGTGCAACCAGTCAGATACTGCACACAGTGGTTTACTGTGGCAGGATTTTAAAAGCACAACTCGCAGTTGCTATTGTTGGAAAAATATAAAAAACATACAAAATACAAATAAATTATATTTAAAAATTGTTTAAAATTTTAAGTAATTGGCCCACTGACACAGCAGTCATACAACTCTGGCTTCCTTCTGTTGCTGGTACCTCCAAACATTGATATACATAGAAAAAGAACACAAATGTGTCTTAGTTTCTCGTGTTAATACTGTTTCTAACAAATTTTTCTTTGTTCTACACAACTTGCACACAGACTTACATGACAAAAACACAGTGTAGCACAGTACAAAGGTGGCTGAGTGTGGCACGGTATTATTTATTTTAAAAGATTGACAGCACAGTGGCACCGCCAGTATGTGTCATCACAAACTTGTCTCCCTGTCCAAGCTCTTCTCATGCCTCCGCCGTTTGTGTCGCTTTTCCCCACAAGTGGAACTACGCACAAAAATGATACAGAGAAATGTTTTAATATGGAAACAAAAAAATATGTGTTTTTAGTGCATGCAGATGTCAACAAATCAACACAGTTCGCACAAGCATGCAAGCATTAGCTTCCTTTGATGGTCACATTGGAACAGACTACAAGTCTAATTGTGATCAAGATATAATGCTATGAATTTTACAGTTTTTACAGCATGCACATGCAGGAGTGCACTCATAAAATGTGTCCTTGTCAGATGCATATCCAGGCCATGCTGTTTTGTCAAACTGACAACATCTGTTTATTACCGATTCACTTATTTCTTCACAAAATATCATGTCTTACAGCACTTCTTAAAAATCACTGCATGCAACAGTTTTATATTAGACACAGGACAAGACTCTTCATGCTGACAGGGACTAGGAACAACTTACCTTTGGGATATCAGCTTCTGAAGGGTTAGGAAGGGGAGCTTAAGGGTGGAGTGGATTGAAAAAGTCAGGCAGGAGACACTATGTTAGTCTACTCTGTGGAAATCTGTGAGGGCAGGGCTGCTTTTACATAAACCCTCTAATCTAAACATTACACTTCTCAATTTCCTGGAAAAATAATACATGTTGTAAATATCTACACATTTATATAATAAACATCTGCAATATAAATGTGTGGATTAGCAGGCTGACCTTATAGAGCTTGGCTCCCTCTTGGTGCTCTCAGGGTTGACACTCTTCCACACATTTCCAAAAGATCCTTTGGACATCTCATCAGTGATGTTGACTGTGGCGGGGTCACTCCTTCAAATAACACAGAAGAAGTAAAAAAACAAAAACAAAAAACAAAACAAAAAAAAAACAACAACTTAGAAATCACCATAGCATAATGGATATAAATTTGCTTTTTTACAATCTGTCAAGACATGCAATTCCACCAGTCCTGAGGTTATCAATAAAAATCCAAACTTACTTGTAGTGTCCCTCCAGTGGCACCTGAACAATCCCCTCTTCCTCTGCAATAATACTGTGCTCTTCCTGAAAAAAGAGTAAAAAAAAAAGAAGCTAAAATTTAGCTGCTGCAGTGTTGGTGATTTAAGGTAAGAGCATATGGCTTTTAATCATGTTGATCCAGGATTAAGTCTGAGCTGAGGTGTATTATTGCACCTCTTGTGCTGCATCTTCCAGTTTCTTTTTCTTCCACTCTGGCATCAAGTCATCCAGCCAGCTCAGCTCTCTTTTGGTAAAAATGAAGTCCAGCAGTTTACGAATGAACACTAGAGCCAAGACCTGAAGCAGCACAAGGAGACATGAATCAGTCATATACATCAGACCAGTGGGTTTACCAACATACAGACATATAAGTCACAAATTAATTTACCATCATGGGGAAAACAATGGCGGCTCTAGAGGTCTTGATGATCCACAGAAGAACCAAGCAGGTGAGCTGAATGATGGTGAACAGGTGTACCTTCCTCAGTGGGACATGGCGAAGGTAGATGAAGTCTGGCTGATGTTTTGCTGGCATCCCAAACAGCTTCAGACGATCAAAGAACTGCACAGATATATTATACCTACTTTAACTTTAATCCTGTGCCAACAATGGCAAATTATGAATAGTCTCTGTTTTTTTACTTTATGCAGATTTTTTTTTTGTGAGTTACAGCTTTTAAAGTGGTAAATTAACCACTTTAATCTTAGAGAATATGACTTTTTACAATCCCTCTTTGTGCTGATGACACAGCACAACATACATACATCTATCTAAAATAAGTTAGGCAAAAAATATATCTTAAAATGTGACCTGAATGCCTCTGAGTGAAGAAGCTCCCATGTACAGAAACACTCC
The DNA here is from genome assembly GCA_037367295.1 of Apogon hyalosoma. NCBI lineage: Eukaryota > Metazoa > Chordata > Actinopteri > Kurtiformes > Apogonidae > Apogon > Apogon hyalosoma. The sequence continues at coordinate 19,655,277 of JAPQRP010000014.1, forward strand.
ATATAGCACAGGCATTGGGATAAACTAGAAAAAAAAAAAACACAAAAAACAAGCAAGTTAGTATAAAAAAATATGTGAAATAATGGGGGTCAGAGAAAATGTTCCACTCAGATGGGGATTTGGGCCATACCTTCAGCACAGATGTCATAAACACTGAGCAGCCCATCAGGGTGAAGATCATCAGACCAGTGAAGCGCTGTTCTCGGATCCCCAGGAACTTAGGCTGCTCTCCAGGGGCCGAGCACTCAGACTCAAGCTTTAGACTGTTCACGTGTGAGATCGAGAGGACCGTGGCAGCCACGAACCACGGCAGGCCCATGACAGAGCAAACGCCCAGCATCACCCCAACTACAAACAGGTCCAGGTGGTACCCGCAGCCTTTCTGCAGGAGACACATGAATAATATTGATGTTTGGAGACTGTTTAAATGTACTTAATAATATTGTGAAATAGAGGTCAGGTCCCTCATTGGACAACAACCCAGACTCCAAAACTGTGGGATTCAGTGTGGGTTTTATCTGAATACTAATAATTATGTTTGGTGTCTGTGAATTAGCGTATTAAGAGTACGGTCTAGATCAGCTCTAAATGTAAAGTGTCATGAGATAACTTTTGTTATGATTTGGTGCAATAGAAATAAAATTTGAGTGATAACAGCACATCTTTACCTTCAGTTTGTGCTCCTTCCTGTTGATGATGACAGCAGTGATCTGCTGGTCCATGAAAATGAGGATGGTACAGAGTAGAGCAGGGATGAAGGTGATGATAGTGGTCCACCAGGGGTTGGGCCCTACAGGATTTATAATCCAGCCACGATCATCTCTGGTTGGCTACACAGAAAAAATATATAAATATATAAGGAAAAAAGCAGTCTCAAGTAATACTTTGACAGCAAGAAAATTTTTATTCAGATTTTAAAGCTGTTTCATCAGTTTGGTTAAGGCTTTATACTTTGAAAATGTGCTTTGTGTCTAACTGATTAAATAATTAACAATGGTTTGTTTGTTTGTTTTTTTTACTTTTCTTAACAGCAACAACCATGTTTAACAGAATGGATCTAGATTTATTGTTAACAATATGAGGGACTATCTAGACTTACTTTGAACTTGTTGGGGACCTGTAATTTAGGTGATGGGATTCCCAAGGCATAGTCTACGAGGACCATGGTCAGGATGGTGATGAAGACAGCAAAGTCACTTATGATGGCTCGCACCTGTAGGAAAACATAAATTCATACACTGCAGTGTAGAACTTGACACCGCAAGGTGGCGCCTGTGTACTACAGTTCAATGTGTCAGTATCACACCACCCATTATGGTCATGAGTGTCATCTCAATGATAAACCATAGAAATTGAAAAGACAGAATGGCCACACAGATTGCGGGGGTTTTGTGTATCAGTTGAGACAACCAATAGATGGCAGCATAATCTAAATGACACAAACCAAACAAGCAAAGTCATTGCAGGCAAATGAATTTCAGTCCCTTAATGAAAGAAGTAAATAGACCATGAAGCAGATTCAATTTTGAAGCAAACATGCACCTGAAAAGAGTGACAATCAGGAACTTTGACACTTATTTCCTCAGATAAATTATAATCTGATTGTGTGTGACTACATCAGACTTGACATACTGTGTGGCACGTACCTTTGTGGGAAAGTAACGACTTGTCTTGAACTCTTTCAGGAATGCAGACATGAAGACAGTGGAGAAGAAGAGGACGACACACCAGAAGAGGACATCAGGGATGTAGGGACCATGGGGACCACAGGCAGTGCCCTCAAACTCCCCATGAAACATCTCGCACTCCTACTGGCACCAGAGGACACCACAATGACAATAATGATAATAATGATGAAGACAATGATAGAGAAAAAAAAATTATCAGAATGACCACGGGAGATAGATGGATGTAGATGTAACTGATAAATTACCAAAGTCTTATTTCCAGTCCACTCTACACTAAAGTATCATAAAGTAACCATTTCATGACCTCAAGTGAACCTGCCTCCAAAAATACTTATTGTCTGTCTAACAAGTATGTGTAGGAGTGATGCCGTTTGCTACCACTTGCATGACTGATTTATGTCTGACAGTAACAGAATCCACAATTCACACTGCATCTCCATGCTGATTGTGCACAGCTAAGTCCTGTGAAATCCTGCCCACAGGCTCATAATCCCCCCCTCGTCTTATGACGTTTCTTGACACAGCAAAGTGTGGGCTAAGTGAGACACCACACTGTGCCAGAAAATGAACAAACATATCCACAACTTCAAGGAACTTTGTTCTTAAACTTAGTCTGAAGGTTTGGAAAGCAGCATGAAATATTTCTGTGTCCTTTTAGTAACTAGAGTCTAAAGACCTTGATCTGTTTTGGATTCTTGGTCTATCATTAGAAATGTAAATGAGACTGCTTTGTCAGTGTGTTTTATAGCTTGACAGATTTCCCTGCAAATGTCAAGGATTTCTTACCTTGACCTCGAGGGTGGTCCAGTTGATCTGGGAGGCTGTGATGTTCCTCTCCTCCCAGAACTGTAAAGTCTCATTGCTGGGGTCCCTGGGCTCTGCACATACACACCTATAGACAGGGAAAGACATAAATGTGGTCACTCCAGTCCAAACACATTTCCTATACACAGCAGTTAAAGATACTCCTAAAGTGTTCAGCTTTTAACAAAAGGACATTCTCTGTTTGCATTCTACAAAAATAAATGCTACCTTGCCCTGCTGTCCTCTATGCCAGGACAGAAAAATGCACAAGGAGCTCTTGGCCTGATATTACCACTAGCCCGCTTATGCACCAGGATAATGCATAATGCTCCTGAAAAACAACATGGGATTATTGACTGTAAAGCAAAGCCCATTACAAAACAATGGACAGTGAGCCTACTATACCACTGCACCATCTGTCATTTCATGATGCAGCAAACTGTGAAGCATGTGTATAAAAACGTGCTACGTTAGGTACATTATAAATGCAACTCAGGCTACACACCAAATACATACTCCTACTCTTTAAATCTCTCTTGGAATCCCTCCAAAACAACAATTATAATAAGGCTGTAACCAAGAAAATTAGAAGGGGATTCTTCATCTGTCTGAAAGTCTAGCATACAAGGAATGTAATACTAAAGCAGCAACACAGCTTCATTCTGCAGCTCTCTCCTCTTTGTACAAATCAAAAGCCTATGTACAGAGTTAACACAGCTACATGTCTGGAAACATGTTTTAGCAGTCAAAACATTCCATCACCCTAGAAGAGGGTAGAGTTCTTGTTTTCTGTCTAACTGTTCAATTGCAATATGTAGGAAGGTAATTAAGGAATTTTTGCCCAATGACACAAAAAAAATTTTAAAAAACACAGAGCACTGCAGCATTCAATAGAGAAAACAATAACTGTAAATGGTGGAGCTGTAATAGTTTTGAGACAATACAAAACTATAAATTACTGGACCATCCTATACAAACTCACCCAGATTTCAGAACGTCTCAGTTTGTGTAATGGATTTTCTTGTAACCCTGCAAGACTACTTCAAAAGCTTGTTGATAATCTTTGTAAAGTTTTGCTTTCAGAGCTAAATCTCATCTGTGGTATGCCTATGTTAAGCTTAACTAGTTGTTTATTTTTCACTGGATTAAGTTGAACTCAGAAAGCCTAAGGGTAATTTGCAACATGGCAGTAGCAACAGTAACAGTAGTTGTTGCTCAAAGCAAATAATATTTTTTTTTATCCAAATGAAGAAACTTCCATTTTCAAAAAATGTAGAGCTCCATTATGCAAGTAATATTAACATTTTTTTTTTTTATCCAAATGAAGAAACTTCCATTTTCAAACAACGTAGAGCTCCATTATGTCTCCTTTTGATAAAAATCCATTTTCATTCTGTGTAGGGTTACATAAAAATAAGCAATTAGTGAGGATTAGAACACAGACACTGATGACTAAAACAAAGCAGGCCTTCAGGTTTTTGTAATGTTTTGTTGGGGGGTCCTCAGTGCGTATCAAATGATCCAAAGCACGCACCAATATTGTGTGAGTTTCTGCAGGTTGTTGTTTTTATTGATGGGGTAGTGCACCCCCAGGTGGAACAGCTTCTCTAGGGCTTCGTAGATGAAGATGATGCAGATCAGGGCAGCGAAGGCTTCTTCAGTGAAGCGTGTGATGTAACAGACAAGTGAGCTTGCATCCGTGGCCACCAGCAGCAGACAGAAGAAGGCTGTCCACAGGCCAATACAGGCCCTCAGGGAGAGGTAGGAGAGGCCATACTCCCTGAGAGAGAGGATACACAACATGCACACACACCACAGAGAAAGGAGAGGTAATTAGATCTGACATCCCAACTGAAGCACAAAGTGCATGCACATCAGTACACAACCACTGTCAACATGAAAATATTCTGCACTAATTTCTATGCGAAATTAGAAAAGGGGAATATCATACTTGCAGAACTTGAAGAGGATCTTTTCAAAAACAAGAACAGGTCCAGTGCTGCCCAGAATGGTGAGGGGCTGACCAGCAAAAAGAGAGTAGGCTATTCCAGTCATCGATGCCCCAAACAGGGACTCAATAGCACTCTGGAAACACAGGAAATTATTCAGATTCTTAACTTTGTCAGTCGCACTGTCAAGTACAAGATGATTTTGGAGGTGATTTGATCAAATTAAGTTTAATACATCTTATTTAAAATAGTTACCGTCTTTCCCAGATATAGTTCACTTTATTTACTTTATTTTGATAATGTGAAATTTCAGATTGACAGTAGGAGATTTTTTTCAGCATGAGTTCACTCTGCAGAAGTGCAAAATTCTTGCAAGTGCAGACTTCCATCCTCTAATTTATGTCATAGCTTTGTGATAGCTATTCCTAAACTTTGACTTCTGTGTTCAGATTATCTGTTCACAGATTTTTCCCTGTTCCTCATGCCAACAGTTTTCCCTCTTGCATCTAATGAGCTAAAGTTCTATTTTTGTGTCACCTGGCTTGATAAGATGTCAGTGTGCTCATTTGCAAATACAGGCAGTGAAACAGAACCCTCCATATTTTTGGACCAGTCACCATTTTAATGGTTAAAACACTGTTATTCTAAAATGTTTTTGAGTAACAGTTGATTAGTTAGTCGTCAATTTGTGTATTGTTATTTATACAGATGAACAAATGAATGTTGGAGCAAACAGTCACTAATTTTGGAGGCAGGCCATGAATGTACAGGCAGGCCAGATACACATTCCCAAACTGACTCCCAGTAATGATACTTGCCAAAGTAAAACTTAAATTAAACTTTATTAAAAATCTAATCTAAAAAAAAAAAAAATTTGGCACTTTTGAACAGTCCCAAACACTGACTAAAACATCTCTGGAAGACAAAATAATAATAAAAATACAAAGCTTGTTTTTTAGTGCCTTAAATAAAGATGTTTCTTATTACCACACGCCCTTCAGTGGCTTCTCCCAGCAATCCCCCGAAGGTGATGACAGGTGACATGCAGGCGCAGTAGAGGAAGAGGAAGGAGGCCAGACACTGCAGACTGATAGCATCTGTGTAGTCAGAAAGGTAGTGAGGAGCCTTTCTCTTGATGTCCAAGATTAACCCACCAAATAACCTGAGGCAACACAGAAATTTTATGAAAGAAAAGCAAATGAAGGTAGACATGTATGAACATGTTCAAATGGAACCACATAAATAAAGACATGTTATTTGATTGTCACATATTATTTCACATCATATTTGATCTTCCTTTGACCCAAAAATCACAATTTGGACTAAATCACCTGAAGTATGAGGCACAAGTCCCAAACAAATGTTTGCACAGAGTAGAGGACTACATAGAACAATATCTCCTCTAACTCTAATGTATTTACTATACTACTCAAGTGAATCACCAGGCAATGTATTGAGAAGGGGCAAAGTGCCCCTCACCGTGCCTTCTTCTGTTGTGTGTGTTTATAACTCCATAAGTGAGTGTGAGTCCATTTGTCGACTCATGCGTCTATCTTTGGATAACTCTCCGCCAGCGTGTGCACTCTGCTGCGGCAAGCCAAGGCTGTAGTGAACGAGCTGGAGGTGGTTGCTATAGCAACAAGGCATGGGATATATGCTTTTTTCAGTCAGAGCAGTAGGCAGCAATGCCATGTCCCAGGAGGCAATGGGGGGAGGGAGTCGGATTGATAGCTGAGACTGGGCTTCAGGCCAATCTTAGCTGGGATAAGAGCCTGCACCACAGCATACCGCAGCTCAGCAGCGGCACATCACTCACTCATCTGCTATTAAACCACAGAGATGTATTAACACCCCTTCACATTACACTACAAGCAGGGTCTGACTTCCCTTGGTAGACATGACGTGATAGTCAGGTGATGACAATGTGATATTTTTAACACCTTCATTGTATGAGTCGGCATAGTTTACTTTTATATGAGTCAAACAGGTCAAAGCCACTACTACAGCCTCACACTGCACTCTGATATGATCATGATTAAGAAGATATTTACTACAAATTCAATTTCTGAGCACACTAATTGGCTTCTTGTTTATACAACTGATATGATAATAATCAGGAAGTTAACAGCAAAGTGACTGCAAATGGACAACACACAGTGATAATGTGCCATGATAACACAAAATTCTGTATTATTAAAAGTGAAAGGTGAAGAGCAGTAAGTATTATGACAGTGAGTATATTCATGTGCCTGTGGTGTTAAATAATATAACAAGGTTGCAATATTTAAGAACACAGTTTAATGTAGCCTACAATGTTTAATAATTAATTAAAGCACAAACAAAAGACCTTTATGGAGTTGAAATGTGTGTCCAGGAGGGAAGGGTACTTCTCGAAGCAGCTAAATTTATAGTTTGAAGACAGAGAGGCAGCTCGTAGTGGTGACTAAGAGGTGACAGAAGAACGGGGGCAAAGAAGAGCTCACGGCTCTACAGCACAAATCATGCTGTTTTACTTTAACACCTACATCCCAGTGCGCTGAAGTTCAGGGCCGCCATGCCCTCCATGCTCCCCTGACTCTCCAAGATCTGTCACTCCGTTGGGAACAGGGGGAATCTTCCGCTTTTCCTGTGAGGTTAAGATCACTGTCAGTCAACTGTCAGATGTTAGTCATCATCAAGATAAAAACAATGTCAGGTGTTTGTCTCGCTTAATTTCCTATTCACTCAAATATTAGTACACACTAGAACTAGTTTTAAAATCCCAAATAATTAATCACATGCTGTATATTTCTGAACACAAAATATCCTGATGCAGTTCATCAGCATAATAATGTAATTGCACAGCAATTTGTCATTAATTCACCACAGCAGTTCAGCAACAACAGGAGAGACCTAAATGAACCCCAGCTTTATGTAATATAAAAATAATTTCTCTCCTAAACAAAATGGTGGATGTTTTTTTTAGCTGTAAAGTCATCACAGACCAAAATAACTAATGGCAGAAAAAGATCTAATGTTTTGGAGAGGATTGAGAGCAGAACCCTGGGGAGCAGCATCAAAGCACAGTCTACAGCACAGTGGAGATTAGTGGAGAATGCAGATATTACATTAGATATTTCTCACACGGACTCAATAGCACACACAATATGAGTCAAAAGACACTCACAATATGCCTCAAAAGTGAGGTATACATTGTCCTAAATTATAAATATCTTCTATAATGATAAGTTAGGAGGCTGAACATTTTGATATGAATATGAGGAAAAAAGGTGATAGAATTTACCTGAGAGGGAACATTTTTTGGAGGCTCTATTCTAATAGAGGGGTCCCATTCTCCCGGGGGTAACACGGTCACCTGGTCCAGAAACTCATCAATGCCTGCCACCAGGTCATTTCTGTCTTTGGCTTTATATGCCACATCATGGAAAACCTGCAGAGAAGATGAGAAGGAAAGTGAAGACAAGAATGTTGTCATTAATTCATAAATAATACCCATATTCTGGCACCATGAGGTTTATCCACCATTTCCATCATCAACATATGGTAATCATACAAAATAAAACTACAGAGAAATAAAATCTCATGTATATCAGTCCTGTTTATTCCTCAGGATTCTGTTTATGCCTCAGGATCGAAAGTTTCTGGTACACTGTCAAGTATGAATAAATGGAAAACAAAATAGCAGTTTAAGCAGTCTGATGGTACAATTCATTCCCATACACTATAAAGTAGGCTGATAATCACACACTTCTATTTTCAGACATCCCACAGGATGTTTTGCCATCAAAAAAGGCAACATCTGTCTCTGATAGGGCCAGGGCTGCACTGTGGGAAATCTACAATCCTGTCAGGGTTTTCATGTCATTCTTTGTTGATCCTCAGAGGCTTTTTGTCAGTTGATTCACAGATGCCAAAGGTCAGGTATGCCTGTTGAAAAGCAACCCTGAAACTGATGTTTCTGATCAAACATCAGGTAAAAAAATCAAATATCTTAATTAACATTGAGGAGTCTCAGCTCCTGATCCACCCTCAATACAAATATTGTATTGAGATTGGATCATTGAAATCATTCTTTATTCATCACCTTTTATAAAACTCTAAACACAAAGCTTGCTCTACTAACTGTTTCATTCTTTAAGTCTGGGTTTACTCTCAATCTGGAAAGCATGCAATTAGTTGTGCACTAAATAAATGTAATAAAAAAAAAAAAAAAAAACAACACAGCATTGACAATTCAAGACCGTGATTTCAGGTCACTTGTTTTTCGTGAGCATTTTCACTTGAAAATGTTTAAACGTATTTTTTTCTGTGTCCATATGTCCATGTCGATACAAAATGAGAAAAACCTAAATAATTTGAAGCTTAAATATGATTGACCTGGAAAAACAAACAAAATGTACCTCATATCCAATACTATGACTGCTGTAGTAAAGTCAGAGTGACTTTCAACTCTGTTGTTACTACATTCAACTCTCACCTCATCTGTCATCAGAGTAGCAATTGACCTGCCAATTTCATGATACTGTGGACCTTTTCCCAGAGGACCAAGCAGGATGAAAAGAAACCTGTGAAAGACACAAGACAACAGTCAACAGTCAAAAGTCAAATTATTTTCTCATGAGGAATTTAGCTCTTGTCAGACTTGACACTGAATACGGAGAGAAATATAACCTGGTGGTGATGGGAACCTCAGCCAGGCCGTTCAGCAGCACAGCAGGTGCCAGGCGGACAAAGGCCACAACAGGGCGCTCTAGGAACTCCAGCTCCCCCACCAGGACATTGGACGCCTCAGCACCAGGAGGGATTTTCTTCATAAAGTGGAGGTCAATCTATGGAAAAGAGAAAACATAAAAAAAGATATAATGAATTTACTGAAGAAGAAGAAGAAGAAAAGGTGAAATAAAAAAGACAATGACTGTATCTTGGCAAGAGCACTTAAAAAAAACAAATAAAATAAAATTTTCAGCCAGTTTCCCAAGGCAAAAAGGCTTACAGTGACCATTTCACACGTAACCCAATCTTGGTAAAATATACAGCACTAGTTATGAGTCCAGGTATCAGTGCCCGTAGATCAACAGCAGATCAGTGGTGGGTCTCGCTGCTCACCTTACTGAAGTCGACAGCACTGTTTTCTCTGCTGACATCCTGTTTGCCCTCATTGTTAGCTGGCTGGGACTGAGGTGAGACTGTTTGGCCTGTCAGAAAGAGCAGGAAACCATTATGCCAATTTCACAGGGGCTCATCCTATCACAACACTAGTTTCCCACACAAAAACATAGGTCTCCAGTGAGTGATTACAGGGTACAGTTACATCCTCTGAAAAAAGAGATACAATAGTGGACCTTTTTGTTATGGATGGATGAATCTTCAATGGCATTCAGTCACAAAAGATACAATATTGTACTTTTTTCAGAGTGTACTTGGTGATTCAAGCAAATATCAGTGGATTTTAATTTGACCTTCAACTCATTTAATCAATTTCATTAAACTTTATATACCTTAGTGAGGTGCAATCTTTACCTTTCACGTGAAGGATGGAGCTAGTAACTAGTACCGGTAGGTGCTAATTTAAATAGCTTTGATAACAATAATATGGAAAGTCAAAGATTGCTCCTTAAACTGTTTAATATCAAGTACCTTGTGATGTAAATTCCCAGTTGCAGCTCTTTGAGCACATCACAGCAGTTTTTTACAGAAGAGTGAGTTTTCCCAATAACTGAAGATTTGCTCAAAATGCCAGCTGTTTCAGTGGAGGTGTGAAGCACACTACATTTAAATAAAAAACACAAGGCAAACGAAGAGCAATAGTGTTTTGTATTACTGAGTTATATAATGATTTTAAGTGAACAGCTATTGCTATTAGTTATTAGTGGGTGTTATCAGTTTAAAATATGAGTCACAAAGCAGCTATTGTGTCTAGTCATCAAACACAATGAAAATGACAAGGAGTAGAGTGCTGTCATGAAAAAAGCTGGTCTCCTGTCACATAAAAATTACTTCCTAAGGTTTTTTCAAATGTGGAAGGTAAAAAAAAAAAAACAATAAGAAAAAAGAAAGAAAGAGTGTCTGTATACTTAAAATGAACTATTTTGGTTTTGTAGCAAGTCTCAAAGACTGAGCAGAAAGAGGAGTATTTGGAGGGAGCAGAAGAGAATCCCAATGTTTTCTTCTGTTTTTAGAGCTTTAATGGACAATATTTTTTTAATTTCTCATGTTGATACTCTCTTTTTCATGTCGTCTTTTTCAAACTATAGCTACAACTGTCCCAAGGATTACTATCAGTTTAGGTGGCCTGTTGCCTGTGTAAATGTCTTCATCCTGTGTGATGGGAGAGTAGCCTTGTGCAACTGCAGAAAGAACACAAAGACACTTCGTCCTGGTTTCCCCATGTGGGGTTGTGTGGTCACAGCTCGTGGTGTAGCTCAACAGTGAAGCAGAGGCAGAGAAGCATGATGGGCAACATACACAACATGGCCATGCCATAGATTTAAAGATATTTAAGGGTGAGGCATTCTTGGTTAATGTTATTTCAGGCAAATATTTTGGAGATTTTATAGAGAGAAAATAAAGGACATGTACTAGTTAGGTGAATACACACACACACACACACAGACAACAAACACAGAGAAACACAAGAGGAGAAATGAGATATCAAACAGCAGAACAACAGCAAGTCACAGATGGACACACCATGCAAAGGATTACAACATTAAACAGGACATACTACAGATTAATATTGTATATAAACATACAACAGCATATATGACTAATGTAATAATAAATGATGGAGATAAAAGACAGCAGCTTTTGTAATTGACAGGTGTGTGTAGGTGTGTAGGCTTACCATTCTTGTCCATGGAGTGAGGCTCAGACTGCTTCTTGCCAATATCTGCAAAAGAACGAACAATGGGGATGCGGTTGGCCAGTTTCTTGTGGTTTTGGTGGTGATGTTGTTTCAGCAGGGCCTCACGGATCCTTCTCCTGGCATCTTGACCTACTGGGCCAGATACCTCATGTTGGTCCAGTACCATATCTAAGAAGTCAAGCACAAGTTTTCACATTATTATTTAATGTTTACACAGTTCATTTTGAATTCAAAAACACTGCTGGTGACAGTGTTTGTCCCTGTGTACCAGGCAGTTATCCCAAGCTGATTATTCCAAAACCAACCACTGCTGTTGATTTAATCACCCAAAACCAGGTTAGGTTCACCTGAGTCCTCAGGCAGCATGCAATCAGATGAAAACTGTATCAAAGCCCTTACTGTAGTCCAAATCACTGAACGACATGACCCCACCGGATATAGTCTACCTGCGATCTCCTCCAACGAGTTGGCTCTCATGTCGAGCATCACTGTGCCGTTCATGATGCAGCTACGGAGCTCAAACAGGCTGTGTAGAGAAAGAGTGGCCACATAGGGCTTACTCCACCGCTCACCACCATCCTCCACATCTTCCTCAAACTTCAGCCACCTGAAAACAATAACAACTCAGTAAATACATGATAAGTGACATGTGTATGGGACCGAATCATAAAGTGGGGTGGGGTATGCCAGTAAGTCAAGTGCTCATACAATAGACAGTGGATGCAGTGTTATAAAAAACACAATGATAAAAGTAAATCAAACTATCCGCAGTAACCAATGAAAAACACCACAGCTGAACATCAGTGACAGCTTTAGTTACTTTTATACAAATTACAATTTTTCACACCTTTTTTGTCTCACTCAAGTGTTTTGTTACAGACTGAGAAACTATTTAAATCCCCTCTAGGAATTGCAGGAAAATTCAGTGTCACAAAGCTCCGTTATTGTAGAAAAAACTAATAGTCATATATAAATGAGCTCATGCTTAAACATCTACAGCAGTAAAATGCAATACACACATTTATGCAGCATTATGAATCCAGAACATCATTTACAATAGAAAAACACAGACAGGGACCATTTTACTGCACAATTACCCTTTACTTTTCAGTACATTTTATTGATGATACTTTAATATACAGGAACATCTAAAAAAATTTGAATATCATCAAAAAGTTTAATATTTTTTGTCACTCATTTCAGAAAGTGAAACCCATAAATTATATGTCACATCTGCTCTGAGGCAGTAGTGTCTTTTTATGTTTGTCTTATCATTTCCTGTTTTATTTTGTCATCCTCCCTACTGTGCCATGTCTGGTGTCCTTACTTCCTGTTCCCTCCTGTCCCACTCGTGTGATTACCTTCCCCGCCCTAATGTGTTTCACTTGTGTCTCATTGTCTCCCTCTCCCAGTGTGTATATATACCGTTTCTCATATTCTCATATTCTTCCATTGTGAGATACCTACCAATGTTTGTTCCTGTCTGCCTGCCTGCCTGCCTGCCTGTTCATGACCGTGTCTGACTGCCTGTTTTCCCAAGCCTTGCCTGATCCCTGCCAGTACCTCTGCCTCCTGTTCTGCCTCATCATTTTGACCCAAGCCTGCTACAATACTCTTTTTGCCTGTTCCCTCGTATGTGCTTCAACCTATCTCCCTGGTACTCTGTGTATGACTCAAGCCTGCCTCCTAACTGAACTCTGCCTGTCCCCAGTCAGTGCCTCTACCCAGAACCTCTGTTTGATCCTGTCTTTCTGGTTTTCAACCCTACGCCTGTCCCTGACCCGTGACATTGGATTTCCTACCTAGACCCTGTGTCCTCAGATGTCCGTCATCAAATCATCTTTTTGTAAATTGTTCAATGAAACCCTTCTTGTATGTTTTAATTCTGTCTCTGGGTTTTACATTTGGGTTCTCTGAGATCAGTCACGACAATATAGACTCATTGGACAAAGAGTGAAATATTTCAAACCTTTATTTCTTGAAATTTTGATAATGGCTTACAGATAATGAAAACTCAAACTTCAGTGTCTCAGAAAACTTGAATATTGCATAAAATCAATTAAAAAATATTTTAAACAGCAATGTCAGGCTTCTGAAAAGTGTTTTCATTTCTTTGCACTCAATACTTGGTTGGGCTTCCTTTTACATGAAATACTGTATCGATGTGGCATAGCATGGAGGTGACTGGCCTGTGGCACTGCTCAGATGTAATGGAAGCCCAGGTTGCTTAGATAGCAGCCTTCAGGTTATCTGCATTGTTGGGTCTGGTGTCTCTCATCTTCCTCTTGACAATACTCCATAAATTCTAAATGGGGTTCAAGTCAGGTGAGTTAGCTGGCAAATCAAGTACAGTAGCACTATGGTCATTGAACCAGCTTTTGGTACCTTTGGCAGTGTGGGCACGTGCCATGTCCTGCCGGAAAATGAAATCAGAATATCCATAAAGCTTGTCAGCAAAAGGAAGCATGAAGTGCTCTAAAATTTCCTGGTAGATGGCTGTGTTGACTGTGGACCTCAGAAAACACAGTGGACCAACATCAGCTGATGCCATGGCAGCCCACATCATGACTGATTGTGGAAACGTCACACTGGACTTCAAGCAACATGGATTCTGTGCCTCTCCACACCTCCTCCAGACTCTGGGACTTTGATTTCCAAATGACATGCAAAATTTACTTTCATCTGAAAAGAGGACTTTGGACTTTCCACAGTCAGTGATGATTGAGGCTGCCATGGCATCTGCTGGTGTTGGTCCACTATCAATGCAGCCATCTACCAAAAAAGTACTTCATGCTTCCTTCTGCTGACAAGCTTTATTGAGATGCTGATTTCATTTTATAGCAGGACTTGGCACCTGTCCACACTGCTAAAGCTACCAAAAGCTGGTTCAATGACTATGGTGTTGCTGTGCTTGATTGGCCAGCAAACTTGCCTGACCTCTTGTCAAGAGGAAGATGAGACACCAGACCCAACAATGCCAATATAACCTGAAGGCTGCTATCAAAGCAACCTGGGCTTCCATTACACCTGAGCAGTTCTACAGGCTGATCACCTCCATGCCACGCCACATTGATGTAGTAATTCATGTAAAAGGAGGCCCAACCCAGTGCATAGAAATGCACATAAGTTTCAGAAGCCTGATATTTCTGATTTAAAATATCGTTTTTGTTTTATTGATCATATGTAATAATGACATTTTCTGAGACACTGAATTTTGGCTTTTCATTATCTGTAAGCCATAATTATGAAAATTTCGAGAAATAAAGGCTTGAAATATTTCACTCTGTCTAATGAATCTATATAATATATGGGTTTCACTTTCTGAAATGAGTGACAAAATATTGAACTTTTTCATGATATTCAAAATTTTTTGTAGATGTACCTGTAGTGCAGTATTTTCAATGTGGTATGGGTACTTTTCCTTCCATCAGCTCTTGTGGTTAACTGCAGTGGTGTACCTGGCTGTCTCTTTCCATTCTGCATCCTCGCCCTCCCTGAGGCAGATTTCATCCAGCTCGGTAAACAGGGCATGGGGGATGTGTTCCTCATCCCCATCCTCTGTCCCCAGCAAAAACTGCACCCTCTGAGCTGGTGTGTCTGCTGCAGCAAATAGGTGGAGGAGTGGAAGATGAGCAGATATACAGATAAAAAGGGTGGAAAAGGAGAAGAATTAATAAAAGGAAATAAAAACTGCAAACAAACTAGCTGCATTCAGTGTAATGTCACTGCCTTTACTCTTTTCTTGATCATTACAGGATATTCATGCATGTTAAAGTCTTTGCTGACCAAATCTTCTATCATTTGATATCATAATATTGGTTATTGGATATTTTTTTTATATCACCTTTGGTATAAAAAAGATGACAAAATTACATCTTAAGAAATGGTCACTATGTATGTATCTTACCATAAAATGTCAACAGTGGAAACATCATTGCATAATTTACAGATTGTCTGGAATCTGGCAAATTATAACCATGATGGTGGCAAACTAGTAATTTAAGAAATATATGTTCAGTACCTAATGGAAATTGTCACCATTGTTTTATTCATTAAAGTCTTGCGGTGCATTTGACTTAGAAAGTCATTCAATATTTAATGTTCAGTGTTGTTTTAAGTAAAATAAGAGAAACACGAAAACTAAGTAAAGAAAACAAGGAACTGTGGGAACTTCTGCAAGGAATACACTGCAAACAATTCATCCAAGAAGAAGGGATACAAGCCGTGTTTCAAAGGGTTAAATTTATCCAAGTGCGTAACATTTACGTAGTTTTCTTTTGTCTGAACACTTACTGTGCGAGGGGGATTCTCTGCCATCATCAGCAGTGGAGTCCCTTTCCTTGGACCTCTTCCTGTGTCTGTGGCCGTGGTGACGATGACGGCGATGTGACCTTCTGCCCAGGGGAACGTGAACTCCAATGTAGAGAGTGCGGTGACCTGAAGAGAGAACACAGTATACAATGTTCCAACACCATTCCAGCAGTAAAGAACTTAATCTTTCTTGCTTTGTGTTTCTCATTATACAAATGTACTCTATTACTTTGACTTGTACCTGTATATTATATTCATGGAGAATATGTCTGTCACCACTGTAACAGTAGTCACAAAATAAGGTAGAGCAGTTCAAAGAGAACTATTATTGTCTCTGGGGAGGATGAAATTGAGTACTGACCTTTATAATTAGGGTTATAGTCACAATGCATAACAAATAATGAGTGAACTTGACATTGTACAATGGGAGCATAAGGCCCTTTCTTTTGTGTGTGTCTATACCCAAGTGTGTACGTGCACATGAGTATGCATCCACAGGGTCAGCGTGAAGATAATATGAGCTGACTCTCTCCTCTATTATTGTAGCCAGGCAGCCTGGCCACTGCTTCCTTCCCGCCGGCCATCAGCTCAGTGGCCAGACACAGACAAGACTATTGGACACCCTGTTCTCTTTATCTGGCTCTTGCACTATATGAGGTGCCACAGTGTCCAGCAGAATATGACACTGAACGGATCCACACCCAGAGCAATTTGATGCCTAAAGTCTTAGTGGATTAACATGATGGTTCAAAACTAAAAAAAAAACTAGCCACTTAAATAAAAGTAATTGGGCAGCCATGGGGGATTTAAGATACATGTTAAGAGACAAATCCACTCTGTCAAGTTAAGCCTTTGCTTATTATTATATACTGTATATCTATATTACTATATGTTTCCATCAGCATTTACACTGAGGAGATGATGGGCTGGACAATATGCAACCCCCCCCACCCCCCGTTGTGCACACACAATGATGTCACT
>JAPQRP010000014.1:19684667-19717352 GCA_037367295.1 Apogon hyalosoma
CCCCTCCAGCACCCCAGCAAGGGTGTAGAGCTGGTCCACGGTTCCACGTCCAGGACAAAAACCACATTGTTCCTCTTCGATCTGAGGTTCAACTATCGACCGTACCCTCCTTTCCAGTACCCTGGCGTACACAGGGTATGGTTTTTCCAAAATACAAGCCTTATTAAAAATGCTAAAGGATGAGTATTAATAACTTTTCTTCATTTTATGACCAAACGCTCACCTGTTTGTAGAATGTCAACTCATTAAAACTGATTCTTTCTCTCACACACGCACACGTGCACACACACACACACACTCACACACACAAAGTAGGCTTTATCAAAGTAAAAGCCTTATTTAAAATGTTAAACCATGACCTTTATGCTCAACTGCTCATACTGCTGGGATTTGTCTGAAAAAAATTTGTTTGAAATTTCAATTTATTCAAACTGATTGTCTCACACAGGCACAGAAGAGTTTTTCAAAATAAAAGTCTCATTAAAAGGTGGGACAGAGAGGTGTGAGTGGAGCTGAGGTGTCGACTGTGACAGGAGACCAGGGTGCAAGGTCCCGTCCAATGCTGCTTACAGCTTTAGTTCTACATATTGTTGCATTTGCACTCTATGCAAGACTTTAGCTGCTCAACAGTCTGTAGACACTGTCCTTCCCTTCATGATGCTCCATATACTGTAGGGAGGACAGTGCAGGACATGCACTCTGTGACTATAAAGCCAGTCTGTTGTAACTTGTATAGAATAAGGCCTGGCATTGTCCTGCAGAAATAACTACAGACTTTCTAGGAAAAGATATAAACTTGATGACAGCGTATTTCTAAAATTCCAATTTATGCCTTTCCATCAGCTGTACATTGCCACATGTATAGGACACCCATGCCATGGGCACTGGTGCAGCCCCAGACCATCATGCTTACTAGCTCCTGCAGGTTTTACTGAAGATAGTCGGGATGGTCTTTTTCATTAGAGGGCTTGAAACTCATGTACATTCAACAGTGGTTCATGCCCTTGGCCTTTATGCACCAAGACTTCATAGACTCTACACATCCTTTCACAGTTCTATAATGCTTGTAGAGTTTTGTATGGAGAAATGTTCCTTCTGAATAAATTAAGTCATGACCTATCCCGTCTTACAAAGACTACACCTTTGGTGGATGTTCCTTTTATGCTGAATGATAAAATTTCACAGAGCAGTGTTACTTGTAAATTCTAGAAACTTTAAAATTATAATTTGCCTCTGACCCAACTTATCTGAGTGTTTTGTGCCATCAAAGTCGAAATATATAATTCTACTCACAGTAGTTGTTGGTGTGTGAAAACAATGAACATTCATATAATGTAACTGCTAATTCCTCTGGAGGGTCACGGGGGCTGCAGGACATCCCAGCTTACAATGGGTAGGATAAAACTGGACATGCCACCAGTTCATCACAGGGCAGACGTAAACAGACAAGTGTCCACTCTCACATTCACACCTGTGGGAGTCCAGCCAATTAAGCTGTTAAGGTGTATGTTTTACCTGGAGGAAGCCAGAGTTCCTGGAGAAAATCTACACAGACAAAAGGAGAACCCAGCCACTAAGTGCTGGGTTGGAACCAGGAGACATTCTTTTTGCAAGGTGACAGTGCTAACCACTGTGCCACAATGCCACACATCTATAATATATTCACATGAATTCACATAGACATTCTTACCTTCTAACTCTTCCTTCTCAAAGTTGGTGTTGAGCATTGAGCGTGTGCCCCCCCGGTCCACCACAGCCTCCTCATCAGTTCTCTACAAAGAAGAGGAATTATTAATGAAAAACCATAACATATAGCTTGTTTTCTGTACAGATGTAAATTTTGCTTGAGAAATACATATAAAGTGTAAGGAAAAACAACAACACAGGGTTCATAAATGACACAAATTGTATATTATTTTATTTATGTTAAATCCCAATAAAATTTTACATTTCCCATTCCCCTGTGATATATCTAAATGAGAAGGCCTTTTGGCACATAAGAGAAAAGATGGAGGAGTCTTACAACTGTCATGAAGAAAAATTTTCATCTAAATGCTACAAGTTATTACATAAGAACATACTGTCCCCTGAGGAAAACTCAGCATCACAAGGCTAACTTGCAGTGACTGTCACCATGGCAACAGAGAGCAGCCGAATGCAATTTGGGGGAGCCATGCTCATCTGCTGAGATTACTCCATATTTGAGTCATGGTTTTAATGCTTCATAGTAAGTAATGTAAAAGTCTCACCACCCACACATCTGGCAAGACAAATGTCTTGGGAACTCAAGCCACTGGACACACTTGATGTGTGTGTGGTTGAGTGGGGGAATTGAAGGAAATACTTGTGCTAATGCATGCAACACACTACTTGTCTTGTTATTATCGGCTAAAAATAGCACTGACCTTGAAGAAAAAAAAAGGATGCTTAGTTGGCTTCTGAATATTTAATGAGAACACTGGCTTATTTGTTCAATTGTTTCATCAGGCGGGAAACCTTAAATATTGTTTCTTTGGATCCTCTAGGAAAAGTGCCACCATGTTCACACAGAGACACTGTTGCACAGTAATACTGTCAGTAACTGACAAAACTGTATGTCTCTTATTAGATTAATTTAAGGCTTTTACAAGTTCTGAACAGATGCCCTAAAGACACAAGTCTATTAGTCAACCAACAGTTCTTCAATATAATGCATTAACTCCAAGTTTATATGACCAAAAATCACTGCTTATTATATTTGAGAAGAATATTAGAAACAGTTCATCAAGTGTAGTGTCACAATGTTGACCTTGTATACAACCATTGTACTTCTACAATGATGGCTCTCTACAACCTCATCATATTTGTTTGAACAAATTATGAGGGGCTGAAGTCAAGCAAGTTTGCTCTATCATTAATAAACAAAAGATTAGCAACAATCTGTTTTTCTAAATTTACTGAAGTAGGAGTTCTTGCACAATGCACGTTAAATGTGGCTATGAGGAATATACATAACGTAAACTTTCCACACAGGACTGCACATGCCAAGACCACCTCAAGGTTGGCCAGCAAAACAAGTCATCACGGTCATGCCTCCTCTGTCACCTTTTACCTCCTCTGCTGACACTGACTCTTTCCAGTCTATCTTTGTATTTATTATATACATGTCTTTTCTACTTTCTAGACTTGCTGGATGAATTACTCATAACAAAAGTTCTTCTAGTTATTCTGAGCTCACTAGTTACTGATGTTGCTTTTCTGGAACTGACCTTGACTGTGCCTTCCTGTCAATAACTGTGAAAGTACAGTAGTTCTGTCTGATTCTGACTAACTATTAATACATATAAGCCTATTAACAACTGCAGAAAAGTAAAAGAAACTTAGAAAATAACCCTCCTTGAGTTTCCATGTGGCTACCAATCTGACCAATCTAATCTAATCTGTTAAAACTAAACTGTTAAAACTAAACTAAAACTAAAAAAATGTAGGCTATTGGACATTATTGTAAGTGAGTACTTAAAAACTGATTTATACTGTGGTTATATTATGGTGCTGACCAATAAGACAGATGTGTCCTAATCACTATTAATGAACTGACTCTATAGACATGCATGAAAACCACAATTAATTTTTATTTCCCATATTTGCTGTCATAATCTAGCATGGCTTTTGGATGTGTGATTAAATACATAAAGTACAAAAGTAGACATGCTGTGTTATTCTTATACAGTGGATTCAACACAACTGAGACATAGGTTGGGAATACTTTACTTTGTAGTTTTAAAAACATTAATCTAATAACAAAAAATAAAAAAATAAAAAAATCAAGCTCTAGTGATAATATTTGATCACTATTTGACTTTTAAGAATAAAGTATCGAGCATTTCTTTGAATATACAAAACAGCATGTGATAGCAATTTACAATCAATAACACTGTCAAAAAGCTGATTACACTTACAACTCTATTGTCAATTAATGATTCATATTTTACAGTTTCTCCAAATAAAATGATATTAAAAAGAAAACCTATAAATCATATCGCTTTTGACAGAAATGAGGTACTGAGCCAGAAAAAAAATTGCTTTTTATAGGTGGGGGCAGTCTATCAGTCACAAAATATGAAGTGTGTATTGACACCTTCAATAAGACTTATTTCATGCTTCTTTTTATGCATTGTAATAAAATAGGCCCAACACTGTGCAAACACTGTGCAAACTTACATAAGTACTCACAGCACCTAAGCCTTTCACAAACCTCAGGAAAACCAAAGTCTTTTTCCTTCTTCTACCTCTCCTTTCCTTGGGAATGAACTATGTGGAGAAGGGATCACCAATCCTGGTCCTCGAGGGCCGGTATCCTGCGTTTTTTAGATGTATCCCTCTTCCAACACACCTGATTCAAATGATAAGTCTATCATCAAGCTCTGCAGAAGCCTGATAATGACTGTCAGGTGTGGTGGAAGAGGGAAACATCTAAAATATGCAGGATACTGGCCCTTGAGGACCAGGATTGGTGACCCCTGATGTGGAGAATGTTAGTGATTGTAAACTGCCACCAGGTGGTGCATAGATATTCAAGGTTGAATTTAGCATTTGGAGCTTAATTAAGACATTATATGATATATTAGCAGGGTTTCAAACATTTAGTGAAATCTCTGATTTCTTGACACCAACTCTTTACTATAAAACACAAATCTTGAAAATTTTAATCCCACCAGTCTAGAAATGCTGCTCTAAACAAACAGTTACACTGTTCTGTTGGAAGTACAAATGTCAAGCTTAAGGATGCTGATCCGAGCCATCAGTCTGGGATCTTACAAGATTAAACAAGTACACTAGTGATATGACACTGTCTCACACAGAGACAAACCACCACACACATGTACAAACATGTGAGAAACAATCCTGGGCATTAAAACACTGGGGTAGACAGATGTTTAGTGCTTGGTTTACTGTATAGGACCAAAAACAGATGAACAGTGTCAGTCACAGACATGCAAGCATTTACTGATTTAGACACACAAAGTCCCTGATGAGGATTCATTATGATTCATTATGGATTTCAGACTTCCATAGAATTCCCTTTGCAGATTGTTAATAGTACTCTGAAAGACTGTCATTTTCTCAATGAGTTCATTTTGTCAGTGTCCATGCCTCTGCATTTCAATTCATTTTCATCTAACACTCCACAGAGTTAGACTGAACCACAGCACACAATCCACTATGAGAGGAATCAAAAAAAAAAATGTTACTTCATACAGTACTTTCACTAAAGACTAAGGTAATATTCCAATGGTGAGGCAACCAAAATAAAGTAAAATGCTGACAAACTGATTTAATAACTAATGAGCTTTTTTTTTTTTTAATTTAACTCCACACATATTTTTTGCTTTCAGGATAGTGGCAACTACAAAGATGTGAGTGTTTATGACAGGCTTGGGAGAGGAGAAGGGGGTTAACTTGGCAAATGCTTTCACTTTCATCCATCTTGCGCCAGAAAACTCACTGACAGAGTGTGACTCCCCTCAACCCTTGAGAACCATACAAATAATGGTAGTGTGTGATTGAAAGCTCCAGCAGTAGTAAAATCCACAAGCCAAAGGGTGAATATCTGAAAAGCCATCACCTAATCAGATGAGCTATACATATGTAACATTCATCTGCACAATACAGTTTAACGACTGTGATTTTCATCTTAAGCCCTTATATCTCCTCTGCATTATACTGCAGTGGTAACTGCAGTGCTGTATAGCAACAAATTTATCAAAACCAGAAGTACAAAGGAGCAATATAGATCATTGCTGCCTGAGAATTTTAAATAGACTCTTAATCCTTTTATTTTATTTGACCCTATCTGTTGACGTTTGCATTTTAATGTATGTTGTTTTATTTTATTTTTTTTTCTTTTGGATTTGAAAGTATGTGACTGTGATGATGACTACTTTCCCTAACTAACTTTAGTTATACTGTAAGATATTTTTCAGACTTCCATGTGTAGCAAGTTTTAACTGTTCTTTATTTACTGCTGTAAAAAATATTGATTAATTTTGTACATATGCAAAAGGTACCATTTGCTGCATTCTACTATTCACTGGCAGACATTCACATATTCAGTGGATCTCTGTGAGATTCATATAGACACCAAGGGACAACAGATAGGTTCATCATAAAACATGATAACAGACAATGAAAAGAAGCCTGGTCACTATTCAGTATCAAGTCTGTGGGTTCTTTATGCCTGTCACTGACTTTGACTATTGCAGAGTATTTCACATATTTATGACATAAAATCCATTCTGGATTAGCGCAACAAACAATCAAACAAACAAAAGTAAATAACTATAAGACAGATACAACAGAAATCATTTAAAAACATAATATAAAGCACAAAGAGTGTGCACATCGGCAACACTAGGCATCAGCGTAAAATGAAAAAGCCAACCAAATATATTTTTACAGGATCTTTTACTCTATACAATTAAAAAAAATACCTGAAATAATGATATCATACTACTACTTTCTCTGTCTCTGTCCTGTCCTAAACAAAGCTTTATCTCCTCACTATGACAGATGAGCCAGAATCTCCTGCCAGCAGGTCCTTGTTTCTATTTATAGACACTGGTTTCTGTACCTCATGATGCTGACCCCAGATCAGCCGAGAGAGTCCCATCCCTTCTCACCAATCTGGATTCAGATTAATCTGCCAGCCTTTACGGGTAGGATAAAACCTTGTCTCTGACCATGGGATCAGGGATGGAGGCTCTGCGTGGTGGAAAGAATTAAATCAGCCGTTTCTCAGTTGGTATGCTGGCCCGTGATGAAGGCTGCAGGGGAACGGGAGCACAGACCACATGACCAAGACTCCAGGGGAGTCAGAATGGAAGAGGTGGAGGAGGGGTAGACATGCAAGCAGACATGACAAATCAACACACGCAACATAACATGAATGTATATTATTTCTACTTTTGTCTCATTCAATACTTCTAACTGTGTAAGCCTCTTTTGCAAGCAGTTTGATTTGTGTCCGTGCCATATATAGCTCTTTGCACTACATGTATAGTGAATACCATTAAATGTTGTCACATGTGCTATAAAGTACATGCACACGACGTATAGGCCTGCTTATGCGGGCGTGAGTGAGCAACATCCTGGGAAGAGGTGAAAGGCTTCAGGCCTGGACATGAACGGAGCACCAGAGGATGTTCTAATGTCATACAGTGCAAGCATTTGTGCAGAGACCACCATAACCTTCACAAGAAACACTTGACATTGAGCCTCATCTCATTCTGTTTCCCTGCATGGTAGGTAATGGCTCTACATGGCTGTGTTTCCTTAAAAAAATGTCATTTTTGATGTATATTTTTTGTGAACAAAGCTACAAGCATCAGTTGTTAGTTTAATTAAGAGTGATATTATAATATTCAGAATAAAAGGAACATTCATGTTGTGGATAAGTAATTAAAGACAAAAGAGTCACTTAACACTTCAGATAGTACTGAACATATATCTAGATTTCAGTACTTCATGTGTAAATATGGCAAGGTCGCAAATTAAGCAATGAATAAAAACACTTGTGAAGCAGGGATTAAGGGAGGATTTGCTTCCAAATGGGTCCTGTTGTCAAAACATTAACCTGTACAGGGTTCATACACATTTTTCACATATGTCCAGAGTCAGATTTCCAGAATTCTAAGTACATTTTTCAGACCTTACTTGACATCAGAGAAGAAACACATGTAGGCAGATTAACTGCTGTTTATACAGTGTTGTTGTAATTTTTGGCTATCAGTAATATTCAACTCAAATTACTGACAATTTGACACTCAAACTTAAATTTTTTATGGTAGTAGTATACATTTAGTAATTCATTCTTTTTTATTATTATTATTATTATTATTATTCATTAGGATTTTTTCTCAGATGTTCAGTTCCACAGTCACCCAGTCAAGACTAAACTTACTTAATATTGTACAAGCCTTCACAAATAAATTATTTGTCAATCTTTGGTAAAAAAAAAAAAAAAAAAACAGATTTTTAGTACGTAAATAAACTGTGTTAAGGTCTAACTGCTGTCCTTTTCTGTATGTTACATCCACTGACTATGTAAGGTATTATGTTGCCAAAATATAATGATACTGTAGCTTGGCTACACTGGCTGCCTGCTCCAAATGCTACTTATATGATTAATTTATTTCTAGAAATACATAATTCTATAGTTAAAGAAACAAAATAAGTGCAACAAATTCTGTATGTTTCCATATCGTCACATACTGGGCAGGAACCTGCCTGTAATATGTCAAGTCCTGAATAAAGACAAGTTCAGACTTTCAAACACTATTAGGACACCAATAACAATACAAAACAGTAAGGGACAAAAAGATCTACAGCAGTGTTTCCCAACCACTGTGCTGCGGCACATAAGTGTGCTGTAAGAAATCATCAGGTGTGCCATGGAAGATTATCCAGTTTCACCTGATTGATACTCTAAGTGAGCAGCATGACATAGATACTTACGACTGCACAATGATCCACTCTACAATAACAGTTTCCCTTTGCAAAGTGAAAGTCAAAGTAAACCGGCCCTGATGCAGTGTGTTCTGTTGATAAAGCCCCCCTCACAAGTGATGTGTGGATCAGCGGGTTACCCGCAGGACCAGTGGATCGGGTTGGGTAGGGGATATGCCTCTATTATACTATTATACGAAGAACCTCAATCCATAAGCAAGGGGATCTGTCCGAGGGGTCACTGACGCAGTCCTCTCAGCTTTCTTGTTCCAGACGCCCCACGACAATGTTGCCCCCACAGCCCCGATGTACTCACCCCCCACAGGAGAGTGTCTGAAAACTGCTGCTAAGGAGTTCCCCATTCCAGCAAACAAAGCTATTTCAGTACTGTTCCCTTTCTTCACAACCTATCTATGCAAGGTGGGCTTTTCAAGCATGACTGCTACAAAGATGAAAAAAGAGAGACTCAGAGCTGTTGAGGAAGATCTTTGTGTGTCTTTCTTCAATTCCTGCAAGAATATCAGCTTTATGTTCAATTAAACAGGCCCAGAAATCACAAATTGAGACTAAATTTGCATTACAGTTCAATAAATATACTTTTTGTGACATTTTTGTTTGGTGGTGTGCCTTGTGATTTTTCTAATGTAAAATATATGCCGTGACTCAAAAAGGTTGGGAAACACTGATCTACAGGGTAGTCTGAGTACCAAAAATCCCTCACTGGATTACCATAGTTGTTACTGTCTGAAAAACAGGTGTCCCTGGAAATGTTGGGTCTAGAGTTACAGTTTTCATTGCAGGTGAAGGCAGTGTTTCCCACAGGTTAATATCATGTGTGGTGGTCCAGGAAAAGTGTTGGAAGGGTGTGAATTACACACGGAAAACTCTGTTCTGTACAATCTTATATTTAGTTTACATAAATTTCTGGCAGAAAAAAGTAAGAAAAAATTTACCTGTGGGGCCACCCATATTCAATAACTATAATTAAACTGTGGGAAATACTTGAACGATTTGTATATCTCAACACCTGATCCCACACCTCAGGCTGTTCCACGTGCAGTCAATGTCCTGACCACTCTTCCTAATGAGTTTCATGTTTGACATTGTTAAACAGAGCCTGCTGAGGGGCGAGGGATTGACCCAAAAGGGCCAACAAAGCCACCATGTCCTTGGGATGGCCTGCAGGCAGGGTTGTTACTTATGCCAAGAGAAGAACAATTTAAGTATCTAAATGAAAAATCTGACCTTCAAAAATAAATTTTAAAAAACATCAGCACGCACATTTGCTGTATTAAAATCTTAATCAATATGAATATTCATTATATATTTTCTCATTTAACAACTGACAAAGGATGTCAAACAGAATCTGATTTTTCTGTATCCTCAGAATAATCCAGTAGAAAACACCTTGTGTTTGTGGGTCTTTTGCAAGGTGTATTTTCTGTTACCATACAAAAAAAAAACACAGGCAGCAGAGAAAGTGACCTGAAATATGTCAACTTGGACTCAGAGAATGTTTTCCACAAATCCTCCTCCAAAAACAGAGGTGAAACACCAATTTCACCATATCATTTTTATGTCTCTAAATGATGTCTGGGACATAGTTATTTATCTACAGCATGTTCCAGCATCCACCTGACTCTGACCTCTGTGTGACAGTGGAATTAAAGGTGACAGATACTGATGTGAAACTTTAAGGAAGTGACAGCGCAGTCAGCATTTTGCCAACATGCAGACCACCTTGCCACAGCTCGAAACCAAACAGCAATTGTTAGACTCTAATTTAGCTTGTCACAAGCTTACTAAAGTTCCTTTAGTGACAATAAATGTAGGGCTGACAACACTTTCTACTAAGAATTAATTTTTATCAATTTACATCAGTGTTCTTTTACTTTTCTTCTAACAGCACATGGGAATAAAAACACAAGCAGCAATGGAAAAAGTAATGTCAGAAAAGACAATACTAGGGGCCTATGATGTTATCTTTCAGGCATAACAACCTCCAAAATAGCAGAGAGGATGACTGCCAGTGTCAGCACAAGATATGTCTGAGACCATTTTCTCTGCCAGTATAAATCACACATGTATTGATTCTCACAAGGTCCTTTCCAGGAACCTGCATGCATTATCACATAGCTCTCTGAGAGGCAGAGAGACTATATGACCTCCTTTCTGTGTTCTACATTGGACTCTCCTGAGGCTTTCACAACACCACGCATGATGAATGTGTACATTAGTTTGCCTGTGATCTAGGTCAGGAGTGGTACACTAAAAATTAAATCAGATGCAGTAAAAAATGTTGGGTTTGGACAGTGATATTCATTCTTGTCATTAAACTCAGAAAGTCACTTAGCCAAAGTGTCATTTCATGCAAACCCATAAGACCGGGGCTTAAAGCAAATCTATCTATTTACATTCAGTCTGCTTTAGTTGACTTTCTATATCTGCTAAGAGCCAAATGGTTCTATAATGTAGCTTCTAGCTAGCTAAGAAGGGAAGAGACGGATTATCAGTGGCTGTACAAGCTCTATGATTGGCTGGCAGCTCCTGTTGTCATGGTTTTCATCCCTACAGATGGTCATGGTTACCATGGCAATGGCTGCAAGATCAGCATCAGCAGTAGCACAAGAAGGAATATGTCCAATATTATAGCAATATAATACAGTTTTATATACAATATAATGAGTCCAATAGGAGCATCTCAACATTATCAGTTTGTCTGACCTTGTCGCACATAAGATGCCCCAACAGTTACACACACAGCAATGAGGGCAAAAGGTTTTAAAATTAGCTTGAGAAAATTTCCTACATGATTAAATCAGTGAAAAGGAAATAGCTAAAAACAACTTTCTAATACAGAGTTAGACACAAATAAATTCAGAGTTTGTGGCTTTTGTTCTCATGCCTCCCTTTGAGATCACTAGGGTCAGTGCAGTGGGTATAAGCTCTTCTCTTACCCCAGAATGACAGACCCATCTGTCAGCCAACCTCTCCGGGACCTTTTGCATGCACATCAGCACAACCAGCCCGCTCTGCAGCACAGGGGGCAAGCTTCCTGCAGCCTATTAACTATACATGTATTATTGTTATGCCATTAGGAAAACAATATCATCCTGAGCAAGCTTATTTACTGTCAACAAGCAGCTATTTTTAACATGCAATAGTGTACCTATATCAGTGTTAAACAAAAAATTTAGATTTTTACATGCCAAATTCTGCAAAACTAACTTCATTATAAGAGGAACAAAATCAATGATAGGCTCACGCCTGTCATCACATGAGCACTTTGGAACAGACAATCAAAGTCAGTGTAACCTACCTGATAAATAAATCCTTTACTGAGGTCCACTGAGAGCATGGTGTGACTCCCTCAGGGCTAGGGCAGGCTGCCCGCTAACTCCCCTTGTGCTTGCAGCAAAGGTAAGATGAGAGGCGAAGGCTCAGGGCCTGAACCCCACTGTGGGCTAAGAGTGAGTGTTTGGGATTGGATATAAGATTCAGAAAGAATAAGAAGGAAAGAGAGTTGGCTTGTTTGCTGGCTCTTATTCAAAGTCTCCACTCTTCAGCTGCTCTGTATAGCCGCTCTTCCCATGCTGGAATATGGTAACCTCACTCCAAAAGCTCCATAAACACAAAACAAAGCCACACAGCTTTGTCTGCTCCGACTTTTCCTCTGCCTCTGTCTCTCCCTCTGCCTCCAACAGCTTTTGTCCAGGGTAGCATCAAATGTTTCTGACAACTGTCCATCCGCCAATCCCCCAAGAGAGATTAGTGCTCTGACATCACCGATGCTGTGCCATGCACAGTTCTGTTCTGCTGAGCCTTCAAGCTCTGTAGCTCTTTTATATAGGAGAAGCCTTAGGTTGTGGCAAGTCAGACAACACCCTTCTATCAGGAGCTTCATATAGTCCAGGAAAACCTCACAACCACATGTGCCATGGTCATCACACTCCTCAAGGAGAGGAGGCTGTGAGCACAGTTGGTGTTGCAGTCCTAATGTATACAGAAGGTGCTTCCCTGAGTGCATGTGTCTCAGTGTGTGCGCATGCGAGTGTCTGCTCAACCTGGGGCAAGAAGTAGCTATCTGACTGTAGTGCATTGTCAGCGAATGCGTGATCAAGATACGGTCTAGTAGAAACAGATCCAGAAGCAGCTATTACTGCTGCACTTCCTGTGATGACTGATTGTAATCCTGCTGCCTTTGTAATTTTGTCATCTCATATGTTTTCAAGATTTTATTAGCAGAGATGGGACAGGTAAAGATAAGGAAGCCAAATTATACTCAGCAATACACAATTTTATTTTTGACATGCCAGTCTCTCTTCTGTTCACAATCTCCATCCTGCTCTGTACCATCTCCTGCTGCGTACCTTGACACCCTCTTCACTCTCCCATGCACAGCTACTATAATTAAACATCCAAAGGAGCACAACCACTGTGGGCTTCTAGCGGTGGGGAAGAGGCTTCCTGCCAGCTTGCCTACCTGCCAGTTTTGCACAGTTGGTTCACCAAGTTGAACAGAGATTTTACACTGATCCAAGAACACGACACTCAAAAGAACAAAACCGGCAAGTCCAACAGTCTTCCTCCATCTGTTCTCACTGATCTTCTCAAACCCTTCCACTCAACCAGCCCTAACTAGACAACTAGGGAAAGAGCCTGCTGTTATGTCAGGGTTGTAATTATGACCACATTAGTTGAGTTCAAGTCATATCTTGACTGACTAAAGTTCAAGGTGAGATGGGACTGAAAATAGTATCATCCGCAACAGAGATATATCCAGAGGTGGGTGGAGTAACCAAAAATGATACTCAAGTAAAAGTACTGTTACTTTAGAAAAATATTACGCAAGTACAAGTAAAAAGTAGTCATCCAAATAGTTACTCAAGTAAAAGTAAAAAAGTACTTAATGAAAAAATTACTCAAGTACTGAGTACTTCCTGAGTAAGGTCATATTTATTGTTCTTTTAAATTCAACAATTAATAAATGAAATACTAAAATAAAATATATAAATTATTTATGGGGAACATTACAGCTAGTTACAAATATACCTCATAATAATCAATGTTGGTTAGATCACATTAATATCTAGTCTACTCTTATGGAGGCAGATAGTGTGCATGGTTTTCTATTTACTTTTACGAGTTAGCCTTGATGTCTTTGAACATACCTTCCCCTTGTGTCAAATATCTTTAACTCTAATCAACAAAACTGTATTACAAACAGCGCTAGGCTGTCCGCAGCCAAAACTAAGCTTATTACAACTCAAATTCGAAGTTGCGTTCTTGCAGGCTGAAATGTCAACTTGTCTGGGCAGACACAGATGACAGTGCATGACATAGCTGTTCTTTTTCAAAGACCGTAAGGCAAACATAGTTTGAATGTGTGGCCAGGGGTGTTCCACGTCTTCTGACTCATCTAAATCTGAATCACAAGCTGTTGTTTCAGCCATCAATGACGTCCACTCCTGTGTTTGTGCTGCAGTGTGCTCACTCTGCTCCTATGTGAAACCAGTGCCAAATTGTCATGTGACTGCCTGGCTACATCTCATTGGTGGTATGGAGTCAAACATAGCTAGTGGCTATGTCTAATGTAGCCAATAGCTACGTTTGATTGATGAAACATGGTCATATGAGTTTTTGGTGGAAGTCTTTCAAACAAAACAAAACAAATGGTTTGTGCATTAACAAATGACCAAAAATAAAAGTAACAAGCAGAATGTATGTCATTGTAACAGAGTAGAAGCAACGTTTCTTCTTCATAAATATACTCAAGTAAAAGTAAAAAGTATGCCGTAATAAAAGTACTCTTAATAGTACAATTTATGTAAAAAGCTACTTGAGTAAATGTAACGGCGTAAATGTAACACGTTACTACCCACCTCTGGATATATCTTTGACAATACTCTGTGACCTCAGTTATACATCAAATCATCAGTGTCTACAGAAGGATTATTTTCAACTCTGTCCATAAAAATCATGCACCATGACTCTCCAAACAAGGTTCATGTAATCACTTCATTGACTGAGGTTCAGTGCCCAAATCACATTGAAGCACAGCAATATAACTGACTATATTTCACCATTCAAAAACAATAATAACCTACGCATTGTCAAGTATTTTCTTATAACAGAAGAAAGTGCACATTGTTTCCAAGTTAGAGGTAGAGAATGAATGAAACTAGTCGATTGAAGAGTTTCCCTAGGTTTCATGAGGGCTGCAGCAGTCAAGGTCTTATTTAGCATAAAACACTTTATTGCCTTATTAGGGACCAAGCCTGGAAGGTAAGTCCCACTCACACACAGTGTGAATGGACTTGCCTGGAAAGCCAAGGCCCTATTGTTCTTTGTTTGTTTTTATACTAAACCGCCTCCTCTTTAAACTGGATTTTGACTCCCTAAACAATTCTCAAAAACTCACCAAATTTGGCGTATATGTCAGGTCTGACGAAAAATTTAATAAAATGTAAAAATTAACCCCAGAGGTGCCAAGATGTGTTCTCTAGTGCCACCTATGTGAAAAAAACCCATAATGGCCCTAGAGACATGCAACTAACACCAACATTTTTGTTTGATGAAGCACTACAAATGATATGCTGACACCCATGAGCTAACTCCAACAGGAATTTCTCAATTTGCCTTTCAAAACAAAATTTCTTAAATGAACTCATATGACACCGTTTGTCGTATTTGCTTCTAAATAGGACCAAAACAGTGATTTAATAATTTTGTCTTAACTATCTTAGTTTTTTTTATATATAAGACCGGAAAATTGCAATGTGTGAAACTCATTGTTCACTTTAGACTTTTTGCCCACATGTTATATATCTATATGTTCACAGGACTCACCACAACTCTCACGTGCAAACATTTTTTGAGATAGGATGTACAGTTATGGATTTATTGAAATTCGTTTATTTTTACATTTTTTCCACTTTAAACTACCATTTGACCCCCTCAACATGCTCAAAAACTCACCAAATTTGGCATAAATGTTATGGCTGGCAAACAGTTTGATAAAATATCAACATTAACCCCTTAGATGCTAAAATGGGCTCTGTAGCGCCACGTATGTAGACAAAAACACACAAAAATGCCCCTAGTGGCCAGTAGGAATATCGTACAGACATGAAAAATACCAAAATGTTGTTCTCATCGAGCCTGACAAATCATACACTGACACCCATGAGCTACCTCCAACAGGAAGTTGGTAATTTGCCTTTCAAAATAACTCCACATTCCTGCGATTACTGCTTATTCATTTCGGGACTTTTTTCACACATATTATACATCAGTTAGTTCACAAGAGTCTGGAGAAGCCACACACGAAAGAATTTTTGAGATAAGACATACAGTTATGGAATAGTTGCAGTTTCTGTGAAGAGTACTTTGACTTTTGATTTTAACCTTGAAAAATTCATGTCTATGTTAAAACACCTACTTTTCAGCCAGTGGCTGTCTGATTGGATAGTGTAATGGTTAGTGAATAGGACCGTCACACAGGACCAGAGTTCAAATCCCAGGTAGGGTTAACTTTTTTTCCTTTGCATCCATAAACAGAGGTTTGGTGCATTGTGGGTATGTGATACTTTGCACACAGAGGAAAGATTACACACAGTTCGTTTTTTTTTTAAATAAAAGACTTATTAAAAACAATAAATAATGAGTATTAACTTCTTTTATTTTTTTATGACCAAACGCTTGACTGTACAATTCACTTCATTAAAAATTATTCTTTAAAAGCCTTAAATGTGGCAAATCATGATTTTTATGATCAATTATTCATACAGTTTCAATTCATTATTCAAACTGATTCTGTGTCTCTCACACACACATACACACAGTAGGGTTTTTCAAAATAAAAGCCTCATTAAAAGGTGATGGTAGTTTCAGCAAAGGGTTGCTGGTGTTCTGTAGGCATGTAAGGAGGATGGACACAAAAGGGTGGGAGCTGGTGTTGGGATGGAGAGGAGAGACTTGAGCTGAGGTGTTGACGGTCATGGGAGGCAGAGTGCACAGTGCGAGGTCCCACCCAATGCTGCTTGCAGCTTTAATTTTACTACTATCAGTAAAATAACAACAAAAAAAACACACACACAAGTTGTGTACTTACTAATTATACTCAAAAATTACAAAGAAAAAAGTTGAAAAAAATGCACTCATTGATGACAAAATAGCATTCATTTATGCTATAGTGAAGGGATATGAAGTGTAATTTAGCAAGACCACAGTATGTGCTAGGGATGCAACGGTACTCGGGAAAACTGAGAACCGTTCAGTTCGCCCTCCACGGGACAATCCGCCCTTATGAACGAAGGTGTTTCGGTTCTGTAATTGATTTTGTATAGGTGGTGAAAGGCAAAAGTTCACCCCGCAATCTCTCTCTCTCTCTCTCTCTCTCTCTCTCTCACTCTCTCTCTCTCTCTCTCAACAACATGCATGTGAGTACGCAGCACAGGGAAACCCCACCCCTCAACGAGAGACAGCGACAGAGAAGTGGTCATACACATCTGAGTCCTGCAGGGATCCACCACTTTTCCAAACCCGCATCTGCTCATATACACGTACATTAGATCCACAACCAGACCCAATCCGCGATTAAACACATTGTCTCACTTTTACTCACTTTTAAGCACACATGGGTTCCCGACCAGGTACAGGACTCTGGTACACAGACAACATTATAACAAACAACTAAAGGAAATGTGTACGGCAGATAACTGGCATTTTTATACCGCCGTTTTCTTTTACATCCCTATGCAGAACAGGAATTAATTTATCTTAAAAAGCCCCCTTTGGTCCTCGTGTGCACATGTGTTTTATACAACTGTATATAAGTAAAGGAATAAGAAAGGGTTCTATTGTTCAGGACAGAAAGGGTTATTTTATTCAGTACAGTCATAGAATTTGTTCCTATTGTGAAACTCAGTTTTTGCTGACAAGCAAAGTAAAAAATATAATTTTGGGAGAAAATAAAACCCGTTCTCTTTACGCACAAAACACGAACCAAAACCGAACCGAAAACCGTGGCACAAGAGCCGAGGTAGGGACCGAACTGCAGGATACCTGGACCGTTGCACCCCTAGTATGTGCATGGTTCACCATCACTTATTTTCCTTTTTCATTTTGCTTAGGCACTGCACATAATTGTTATAATGATAAGTATACAGTGTGTATTGCTTTGAAATGCTGTACATCAAAACAGTGTACTCATAACTAGATTTGACATTAAGATCAAAATTAAGCTTTCACAAACTGAGGAATGTGACATAAAATGGATTGCAAGTAATATTTAATGGACTATAAAATCACACAAAACCGTTTAAAAATTCTAAACATGTTAAATATATAAAGCATTTTTCTTGCAATTCTACTCTTCTTCCAGGAAAAATTTTATTTAGTTGTTTTCTGTAAACCTTCAGAAAACCTTTTCCTTTTCTACTGGTTAAAAAAAAACAACAACAACAAAAGTACTTCTAAGATCACCAGTGTTTTTCAGTGTTTGACAACACTGGGCCTCATTCACTAATATGTACATGGAAATACTATTACTTTGCGCACAAAATAAGTACATATGCAAAATCACCATGGGATTCATGACACCTGCACAACGGCCAGTTTTGTTCTCATGACCTTGCGTATGTGTGTGAATCAGAATCATTCTACATTGACAGGCGCGTACTCACAATTTGTGATTAGCATGTGATTAGCATACTACCACACCTCCATTTCTCCATATAAGGAAGCCACTTACCTGGAGTTTATTTGTGAATGAAGGAGATGGTTATGCAAGGAGAGAAGTAGTAAATTTCCCAGTTTGTTAGAATGATGGTGCCATAAGGCAAAAAACAAAAGAACTTTACAACCCCAGAATTTGAAACAATTGTGTCTAAGCCAAAAAAGGAATACTTTTCAACAGTGTCTCCTCGGGGGGGTGACAACGGTAAAAAAAAAATTATGCTTGGACTGCAATAACCGAGGCTGCCAATGTAGTATCCCCAGAGAAGTGCGCTGTGGCCCAGGTGAAAAAACAAAAAAGTGGTTCGACATAAAAGTTGATGCAAAAAAAACACATTATGGACCAGAAGAAAAAGAAGGAGAGTGGTTGAGGACAAGGTCCACCTGATCTAACGCCACAGGATGAGAACAGCAGCAATAATTGGACAAACATCCATTCATGGTAATATATTCACGAAATGCACATTCTCATATATTCCTTTGTAAACTAGGACTGTTGTTATCGTTGAATATTTTAATTCTCACAATGATGAAGGTGAAAGTGTGTCAATTTCATGATTGTTTAATACATTTGGCCAATATATTAGTAAATTAATGATTTTAAAAAATGTTAAATCTCTTTTTAATGAATGTGCTTTAACATGCTCTGCATGTACTTTAAAGGTATGTGTTTGCATTTTCTAGGTCAGTTCTACTTTCCTCATTTGTGCATATGCATGGTCTGAGGCAATTCTAAATTTGTTCGCAGAGTAAGAATAAATTCAGGTAAGAAAATATTGATGAATCTCAGATTTGTGCGTCAAGTGATCGTAAGCAGAGTTCAAGCACAGATTTGTGCATACACACTGTTTGTGAATGAGGCCCATTGAGTTTACCCAGTATTTGCTCTGATAATTCCCTTACATCTCATAACTGGATAACATGTATCAAGGCTTTGTGCCGACACTACTGAACCATAAAGGAACCTTAAGTTCCTGCTTCCTCATGCCATTTGTTAGTATGTAAGTCTTAAGGGGTAAACAGTATTCACATCATAGTTTGGCCAATGGCAGACACTTTGTGCTCAGTCTTGTCCTCAGTCTGGCTCTGTGTCCAATGTTGCATAAGCAATATTTTGTCAGAACAGATGACATGCATGCATCAAAAGTCTTCTCTGTCCCTGGCTCATTTGTGTGCTTACACTCTAACCCTGCAAGCTCTTCAAAGCCATTTCACATGTTGAAAGCCATTACTCCACTTAATACCCATTATCTATTATTATTTATTTACACAGCATGTTCTCAACCTTGTGTGGCTGCCAGATGCATAGTGACATGTGTGACCATTGTGAACTAAAAATACACAACATCTGTTAAATAAGCTGGCTAATTAAACATAGGACCCTAATACAACTGTGCAGTAATACTTGTGGATTACAGATTGCAGAAAACATCATCAATTTTTGCCATTGAGAAAAATAAGCAAACTGACTTTTCACTGTCTTCTTTTTATCCTTAGTAGTTTTTCAAAGTTCCACTGGACTGGTTTTGTTCTCGAAAACCTTTCAAAGTGACACATCAGTTTGCTTATTTTTCATCAGTGAACTGATTTAGTCTCTTGGATGAGAGAGACAACGGTTTCAAGAATAAAACCAGGCCAGTTGAACTTTAAAAAAACTACAAGGGATGCATGTTGACCTGGACAAATGAGAACTTACACAGATGTCTTATTTTTATGTTAATAAAATGCTTGATAATATAATCAAATTTTAATAATTTTCAAGATATTTTAATGCATCTTTTTATATAATTCTCATTTAGTAATTTCTTTCTTTCTTACATGTTTAAGATTTTTTACACTAAGAGATAAGACTGTTATTAATTTGGATCTCTATGCACTGTACACTGTCTATACTGTTGGATCAATAGTTAAATTGGATCTGCTCAATAATTTTGATTATACTGCTAAAATCAATCTAATTTCCTGACTCATTTTGCTGCTTTTATGGTTTTATGGTTTCACTCCTGTGTGAAGTACTGTTTTGATGACCGTATAAAGACAAAATATTAGACTGGTCATTCTTATTATTGAGCCAATCAACTTACTTTTTGGAGATTAGATTGTAGAAAAGAAAAGTACTCACCACATCTTTATTTTCTTGAGGACTTTGCTCCTGCAAGTCAAAACATGAAGTGATTAGTTTGCAGAATATTGCCACTAAACATGAACACGTGCATCCATGTACATTACTACCAGATTCTTTCCATTTGCATCAAACCGTTTAAGTATCCATTAGATTCAAGTGTTCCAGCTCAATGGCAACTGAAAAATGCTGTAAGCCACTGACGCTAATAAGAGTGACCTTCCAGCTGTAAGTCTGACATACTCTCTTGCCTGACCTTGGGAACCTGGTAACCTGCTAGAGTTGGAGACAATGAAATATTTTTTTGTGGTTACACTTGTGTTGTCACAAACTAAGGAGCCTGAAATTCTCATTATACCTCATATATGCCTCAAATACCCATACACATCCTGGTGAAACCATGACAACGCATTAGCTTGCTGCGTCGGTGGAGGGGCAGAGGAAGCAACAATGAGTTACAATGACAAGGAACCAACTATACTGCATTGACACTGCAGGGGAAAAGAACAGCAATCCCATCCCACATCACAACAGCCTTGTCAAACCTCACTGTACACTGTATCCTCTGGAAAAGTAAGTCCTCGTGTAACATATCCACAAATAGCACAAACGGGGTGAATATTGATTGGGCTTCAGAGCAGTCATTGCTTATAAATATGGTCAGCACAAGGCAATATGTTTCCTTTCTCCCTCCTCTTGCACTGACAGTGCATCCAGAGGAGCGGACATTTTTTTTTTCCTCCCAGCACAGTCTCACCTGAATCCTAATGAGGGGATGCTGACCGTAGAAGATGGCTCTGCCTTCAAGTGTTACAATGTGCACAATCTGAAGCCCTGTCAATTGGTTGAGAAAGCTACCCTGAGCACACACATCAGACTGTGGATCTTGACTGATGTGTATGTGTGCTCAAGCAGGAGCATCACCAGACATGACTATTATATTAAACTGAATTACATCCTTTTTTTATTAAATCTAATGAATAACAGTTTGTGAAAAATCAGTACAAATGAGGGCTATCTGTCCAAATATTCAAGTGATGTTCACCATACAAAGATTTAAACAATCTAGTGATGAGGCAATCATTTCCCTCTGCTTCTTCACTCTTTAGAAAATGATTGGAACAGGATATCTCAGAGTTGACAGCAGGGTACAGCAACAGCTTGTTTCCAAAATTGGTTCAACCACAACCATATGATTTGTATGAGCCCCTTGAAACACAGAGCCTTTCTCTGCAGGCTGTAGGAAACAAAAATGACTTTCAACTGTAGATGGTGTGTAACATTTTATTCACCTGTACAGTGTGATACCACTTCATACGACTGCCATATGAAGGTGTAGGCATTTCATAACACTGCATAAAACATAGCCTATATAGTATTTTTGTTCCGATGTGACATCGATGCCGGGTGAATTTATCTCTGTCGTTGGTTTATAGTGCGCAGTTCGTGTTGGTCATGACTACCAGGCGATAAAACAGTACAACTGTGGAGAATACATGAGTGATTGGATAAAGGCCTGTACTAAATGTAATTCGTTCAATGATGGGATATTATACCCAAACATGACTGGTATATTTTAAAGAGAAATCTCACCAAATGCAGACCAACAGTCATTCAGAGGTAGGTTGCGTGTCTAGTTGGTCTTACCGTTGGTAAGAGAGGCTCCATTTGAGCTCCTTGGTCCGTGATGTCCATCTTTTATTCTCCTTGTCTGCACGATAGGCAAAGTCGTGATGCGCCTCTATCCTTCTGCCAAACGATGTTTTTTAGACAAGGGTGGCTTTCAGTGACTGCTATTCCTCACATTCACCGGCTGGGTTTTCTCAAATGGAGGTAGCAAAGCATTCCCGTCCTGCCCTACATAATTTACGCATGGAGGAGGGAGGCAGTGCTTCCCATTACACGCGTTAAACCCTGGACACGGCAGTGATGGGGCGCACAAATGAGACGCGGAGCTGTTGTGCGCATACTTTCATCCAGAAATTCATTTAAGAGGGCCATCCATGAACCATATTCTTATAGCCGTGCGAGTAATCATATTTAGGCTTCAATTTCAACCTAAAACCACAAGCTTAATGTCGTGTTTATCGGCGATTTTGTAATGAATGTGTCATATTCAGATGAGTTTGTGGTGACATGGCGTCTCTATGATACCGCTGGTTTAGTTAATATTTCATACATTTGATCAAGTGTTGTTTCAGGTTTCTGTGCCATTTCACCGTTTTTGTCTTTACGATGTAGACAGCAAACCTGACCCTTCAATGGTGAATGACTGTTTCTACTGGAGTTACCATGTGAATTTTCACAACCTGTACCCATAAGGCCTCTGACAGAACAAGGGGATCCCGTAGTCCCCAGTTGAATCACATCGTTATCATTTCAACAGTGTTGTAATGTTGCTTATAAAAAATAATGGTGAATGATCCGCATTACAAAAACAGTTGAAACACTCGGGGTGTCCCATCACGATGTCGGGATGCAGCACGCAACGATGCAACGGTATCAGCTTCATCAGCACCACAGTTGCTGAAGGACACGTAAGGGTAAAACTTAAACACTGGCGCCCTCCTCTGGTGAAACACATAACATAACAACAACACTGATAACACTGGTCTACCTGTAAATGCCTGCAGAATAAACTTGCGGAAACGTTACCAAGTTTGAGTCACTAATAAAGAAAAATTAAGTCAAAAATTATGGTTGGCTGTAGTTTCCAGAATACATTCTTGTGTCAAAATGGGAAATTCTGAGAATTAATGACAGAAAGGGTATTTCTCAAAAGGACTGTTTGTCTCAGAGCTACCAGATCTACTTGAAAACACGGTTTGCACATTACAATACATTCACCACTTTTCAGGCTCTTTATAGTGTAATATTTATGAATCTATGTACATAAACCAAGATATATGTATAATAACACTTTATTATATACATTGAAAAAATCAGCTAATACCAGAACTTTTGGTTTTGGTTTTAATAAATTAATTTTAATAAAACATGTAAGATGTTGCACATTTAATCTCTGAGGCAAATAATTTCTATTTTAAAAAAGTAAACCAGTGTAAATGAAAGTGATGAAGTAGGCCTACTAAAATCAAGTTTTACTATTATGAGTTCTTGAGTTTGTAATTATTCATTATTTGTTCATATTTCTCTCTTATGTCCTGATTGATTTTATCATGTTTTGTTACATTCTAATATCTTTATATTATGTTGCATGTCTCATGGTTTTGTTATTTGTTGATGTGGATGTCACAAGCTTGTTGTACAGGTACAAATAAAGTAAGTTGATTTGTTTCATGTGTAACATTAAAGTACTCCAGATGTCTAATTCTGAAATAATTTGGACAACTATATTATCCACTGTTGGTTAGTTTAATCCACAAAAATACATCATGTTTAAGAAAATTAGATTCTAAACTTTTTGTACTGTTTCTGTCCTGTGACCACGTATCTCTGCTTTTTATAACTTTAAAGAAAAAAAAATCTTTTTTCACATTTGTGACAATCATTTCCCTGATAATCCAACAGAGATTAATTATGTTAATTAGCAGAAGATTTTGAAACCCACCCATAAAGGAATCCATGCATGGGTTTCAGTAGAGAAAAAACAGATTAATCTGAAAAGTAACTAAAATTGGCACAGAAATATTACGGAGTAACAACACTTGTCAGGTGAGATGCAGTACTGTAGTAGTCTAAAGTAAATTGAATATAAGAAATGCCATTCAATACAGTAAAGTGCAAGTATCTCAAATTTGTTAAGGATGTTACTAATTACATTTAGTACTCAATATGCAATAGGTAGGGTAAAATATACATGCTTAAATAAAACTGTGAATTCGCCTTATTGGATGCATGACCAGGCCCAAATGAAAACCTGAAGACTTTTTGTGCACATGTAAGAATAATGGGTTTATTTACGAGCTCTGGCTGAACCAGATTAATTTTACAGGAGACCTATTGAGGTGATGAGATTTCAGTGCGCATAACTATAACAACAGGGTTAAAAGTGGCCCTCTTAATATATGACGGAATTTCTTAACTTTCTCGGCCTCCAGTCTGGTCCATTCATCCACCTGGCAACACCTGTGATGGAGAAGTCAGGATGTTGTTGTTGATCCGGATCCGCCCATCCAGGCGTCACAGCACCGACAAGATGGCCGAGAATATGGAACGAAAGTGAGGGAGGAAACAAAAACAGAGGCTAGCTATCCTTGCCGCAGATGTCAGACAGAGATCTGGAGGACAAGTTAGTGCAAATATACAAGCTAGGTAATCGGTTTGTAGAGGCTCGTTGCTGTGAGTCACATTTACGGTATGCAGAATAATTGTGTTCCGAGCCAGCCCGTTGACAGAACGTTTGTCAGGTCGTCAATGTTGGCTAGCTAGCAAGCTAACCATGTTAGCTAGCTGACAACACTGTTAGCGAGATAAAACGCTTTCAGTAAGTGACAGTAAAATAACTGAGAAATATAAAGCTGTTGCTACTTCTTCATGTCGTAGAACTGCAAATTATTGCAGTAGCACAACTTTCCTGAGTGGGAAGCTGGAATTCACGCACTAGTTAACACATCGGTAGTTGGTTAGCAAGCTAACATTGCGGATTTCTTCTGAATTTAGCATTAGCAGACGACTGTTAGCTTGCTCAGCTGTTTTGGGTTACTTGGGGTGGTTTGATACAGGAAGGGCTACAGAACTGGTTCTGGTTGCTGGTGTGGGAAGAATACATTTTTTGTCGACGTAAAAGTACCTGGGACAACAAGAGCTCTCTGCAGACCTGGATAACGAAGGTGTCCCACATTCCTAATTAACGGACAACTGAGCTTTAAGCAAAAGTCAAGCCGAGGAGGTCTTCACCTCTGCGGTGTTGCACAAGGAGCATATCTAGGCAGCATCACCATGGCCCACTCTCCCGTCCAGGGTAACCTGCCGGGGATGCAGGTACGAGTGTCGTTAAGAGTTTTTTTTCTACATTTAAGTTTCACCTGGAACAAAATGGACACCCTGTGATTCCCTGCAGTGATTGTGTTTACACATTAATTATTTGTGTCAAATAATGCTCTATTCGAGACAGTATAGTCAGTTTTAGAGGAAAGTATTGCTATGTCACAGTGGTCACTCCTCTGCTGAGAGACGCAAAGGTGTAGACCAGGGTTCAGCAACCCTGGTCCTAGAGAGCCACTATCCTGCATGATTTAGATGTATTCCTCTCCCAACACACATGATTCAAATGATAAGCCTATCATCAAGCTCTGCAGAAGTCTGTTAACGACCGTCAGGTGTGCTGGAAGAGGGAAACATCTAAAACATGCAGGATAGTGGCTCTCTAGGACCAGGGTTGCTGACCCCTGGTGTAGACTATAAATTTACTTGGTGGTTTCTTTGGTCAACCCTCAGTACATAATGTCTGTAACAGACACTGTAGGGATATGCTACTTAAATTAGATAGATATACAAAGTAACTAGGCAGCCACTTGGATTATGGAATAAAATAATATGTAAAATATGGCAGACATTCCTTGCTTCTAGCTTTAGAGATATGGCAAGACAATAGATGGGTTACTATTAAAACCCTGAACTAAATTGTGCTTTAATGTGTGAAAGATTAATTTCACCGTCCAGGTTACTATGAGTCAAAAATCCACAATGTTAAATGGCAGTCAGGTAATTATGACAATACATTCTTTATCAAACCATTCTTTTGACATTGATTTGACCTACCTCTATCCTTGAAGAGCACCTGATTTTCACTTTCACAACACTTAAATATTTTTAACCCAGTGCAGCTGTCCTTATTTTTCTTATTTCTTATCATTATTATTATTATTATTATTATCTATTATTTATTAATCATCCCCCTTACAGCTGTCAGTGCATTAGCCTAAATGCCACAAATTTGCAATTGCATCTTCATATGAGATATGCATTCTGCATAAGTCATAATTCTGATATTTCAGTAAAGACTCAAAAGGCAATGATTTTGTCTGGCTC
The DNA here is from genome assembly GCA_037367295.1 of Apogon hyalosoma. NCBI lineage: Eukaryota > Metazoa > Chordata > Actinopteri > Kurtiformes > Apogonidae > Apogon > Apogon hyalosoma. Next base: position 19,711,006 of record JAPQRP010000014.1, read on the forward strand.
CCCTGCTCAAAGAAACGATCATGCACACACAGACTTGTCTATGTCTTTGCTGCTATCATTAGGTCCATGCCTATAGGAGATAATTGTGTTGGGTAGATAACTACATAAGATAACTGTTCCTAATGTAAACTGCCTCATGCACCAGATTTTATTCCCTGTGCAGGCTTGTTAGCAGATTTCCCTTCTCTGAAGCAAAGAAGTGTAGAACATGGGGGAGGATGCATCACAGATAGATAAACTGCTGGTGTTTTGGTACCAGTGGAAGTTTCAGTTCATTTAAAACAAGTTGGAAGGAAGTTCCTATTAATCATTCAAAGTTAGCAGTGCGACCTTAATACACTACAAAGACACTTGAAATGATAGTTTTGGCATGTTTTGGTATTTGTGGAGCAGTGTTGCTAAAATATAAAAGCTTTGTGGGTTGTAAATGCAGCAGCAGCATTGAAGTTCTAGATTGCATTTTGTCCAGAGGCTCTTGTTCCACTTTGAAGCTCTGTTCCAAAACAAAGCATCTCACTGTTTTATTAAAATATAACTCAGCATTTTTATCATTTTTTCATCTGTTCTGCAGTACACTGTCTATTAGTGGGATCATTGTTTAGTTTTTTCCATAAATCTCCCTGAAGTCCCCAAAATTTACATTGGTGACATAAGGATCACTTCTTGCATAAGATAGCTGTTTAATTTTTAGCCATCTCCAAGCAGGCATATTGACCCTTTTTCTGCTCAGAGGAGGTCAAAAAGATATTTTTGTCAGTGTCTGCTGTTGTGTTTCCCACATAACAGCCTCCAAAAAATTAGTCGTATTGGTTTACTTGACTGTTCTCATGTACACTTTAAAAGCTGAATCCAATGTCCAAATCACAGAAAATCAGGGAAGAGGACATGTCACCCATCAGACAACAATCCTTGCATTTGCAGCAGATTTAATAGGTTTCTGAGTGAGAAGTAAATGCATTTTTGTCCCCATTTGTGTTATGTAAATGTTCTGAATCTGCCTGTTATCAAAGGCGGGGTACACACTTAAAGATAATCAGTCTGCTTTTGTCCCGATTTTCCCCTTTCCAACCAAGGATGGCAAACTCCAGATTATCTTCTGATTTATCAGATTGTCCTATAAGATCATCATGTGGTCTGAGGTGTGTTAAGAGTGAATTTGTCCCGATGAAACTGGTCGGGGCCAACGATCATAAATATTAAACTTGTTCAATATTTCCGACGAAAAATCTTCATGTGTGTGGGGAAAGCCGACAACTCCCGAGCAGAGTCCTATATGGGTCCACTTTTCAATACCTGCACCCGCCTGTACACGCATACATTAGACCCACAACACGACCGACCTGTGATTAAATCTGCTGTCTCCACAGTAAGTCACTTTTAAGGGCTTTATTTCTCCCTAAAACGCACGCCATCATTAAATATCTAATATGTGCTGCTCAGTGACGTCTGTGGGCGGATGGAAACAGACGTGAAGCTCACTTCAAAATAAAACAAACCAGATGTGGATCAGCCACGGTCAGATTAGGTGATCGTCATCATTAAATGTTCTGACAATTATTTTCATCAACAATTTTTATTTTCCACTTCCTTGTCTGCTACCCGTGTGCATTTTGTTTCATTTTACCCGTACATATGCAAAAATTCTGTCATCGTCATTTTTGTTAGATCACATTTGGTCACGTGAGATTTTTGTCTTGGAGGACTAGATTCTAGATCAGTGTTGGGACAGAATCATTGTGTGTGTGTTGTGCTGTGTTGAGATTATCGGCACACACCACACACAGTACAATCAAAACTGTTCAATGCCTGATATTTTTGTCTTCATGTGTGGGGTCTGGAACAGATAAACAAGTCACTTATGATTTGGAAAATCCTTAGGTATGTACCCTGCCTAATTGTTGCACTCTTTCCCTTTCACTCTTCGTGTCTTGTGTCTCTTTCACAAATGCAAGGTGTTGCAATGAGTGCATTAATGTATCCTGTAAGACTGGCCCCTGCTGTTGTTTCCTGTTTATTCCACAACATTCAGTTCTTTTCAGACTTTTCTTTTTTCTTTTTCATCTTGGGCTCCCCTTTCCTCCCCCTTTACCTTTGTTTTTTGTTTTGTTTTGTTTTGGTTTTTTTTAACCTTATTCCCCTCCTCCCTTCTTATTCCCCTCCTCCCTTCAAAGAATGCCAAAGTGGACCCGGAGGAGTTGTTCACCAAGCTGGAGCGGATTGGCAAGGGTTCGTTTGGGGAGGTGTTCAAAGGCATCGACAATCGGACACAGAAGGTAGTGGCCATCAAGATCATAGACCTGGAGGAGGCGGAGGATGAGATTGAAGACATTCAGCAGGAGATCACAGTGCTGAGCCAGTGTGACAGCCCATTTGTCACAAAGTACTACGGCTCTTACTTAAAGGTGAAACACATATTGTGCATTTGTACTTTTGTTTTTTCCATCCATGTCCCCTAACCTTCAAGGTAGAAAATAGGAAGAGACTTAAAATAATTGCTTTTCTCTGCTCACTTTTTCCTCAGAATAATCCAAAATTAAAAAGGGATTAGACTGAGATGACTTCAGACACCCACCAAGCACTTATTAGTGTCATCATGATGTGTTTAGAAAAGCGTCAGGCTCTTGACACACTCCAGTGAGCCAGTCAGTAAGCATTTGAGTAAACAAGTAGCAAATATATACTACAACAATTAGCACAGTATGATATGGCCCATTTCATATCCAGATGGTGGTGCATATCAAGTTTGCAGGCATATATGTGGAGCATATTTGATTAACCAGGGTTTTGCTTTCTGAAATTCTTCAGATATGTGTAAATCACAAAATCTGCATTATTCTTAGAGTGCTTCCTCATTTGCTTATTGTAATATTTTAAATGTGAATGTGTTCTTCTAGTCAAAACCTACCAATAAGCATGGAGCAAAACTAAAATGACGGATAAAACTAAATATACTGAATTCTTTTGTTGCCACAAATACAGGCCTATCAAATATAAGGATCTATATTGAGTCTCGCATAGTTAGTAAAAGATGTTAGTGGTGTTTGAATCCATTTGTAGACTCGTCTAGCATAATTCTCAGGACTTGTCATACCCAAATCATATCCATGCCTCAAAAGGAGCTGCTATCGTAGATACAAGCTCCTCAATTTGTTTTTGACTGGTCTGAGTTCTGAGTCCTTGTGTTCAGAATTGCCGTGCTCTCTGCCACTTTGATTCCTTCCATGTTTGTTTGTGTTGCCTTTAGGGCTGGGCAAAATGGAAAAAAAGCTTAAATTTTCTGTTACTCATAAGTTAGTTGGGAAGACATCAGAAGGTTATTTTTGATTTAAATATGATTTATTTTCTGTCAGAGGTTGAACATGACAGATGTGCTGAAGAATGTGGTACAACTGTTTCAGATAAATATTTAAAACAAAACTAAAAGTCTGACCAGCTGGCAAAAGCTTTCAGGTTTTAAAAAGAACACAAACAAAACAGACCATCTTCATGAAACAATATCTGGTATATATACGCAGGGTGCATTCCTTAACTGGCGTAAAACATAAAGTGAAACTTAAAGCTATGTAAGACTTTCGTCACCAATTTTTCATCAAATCTGTAAAACCCGAGTCATAGCCTAAGTATCACAAATCTGTAAGTCTTTCCATGATTACGCACCTGAATCTCTTCCCTTATGGTGAACAATTTCGAAGTGTACTCCACCATAAACAGTCTATTTGTTTACAAACGGAGTTTATAGTACGGAGTAGGTCACTCGGGCATTTTCGGAAATTTGTCGCAACATGCATTGTGGGAAGTGGAGCTCCACGCAGCCACATTATGGCCGCAGTGGCAACAAACACGGAAGCAGCTTCATTTCATCTTGCTACTGCAGATGTGTGGCGCTCTGCTTCCCACAATACACGTCGCAACAAATTTCAGAAAATGCCCAAGTGACCTACTGGCTCTGTAAACAAATGGATTGTTTATGTTGGAGTACACTTTTGCCACGTTTCCACTATGTGGAACTAGCTCAGCTCGACTTGACTCAGTATTCCTGGAGACCGTTTACATTACAGGATACTACCCACTTTACCTGTTTGTCACAGTGGTGCGGTGCGTTACTTCCATGTCGTCTGCTCAAGGAATTGTTGATAAATTCACTCGTTGCGTGTTGTCTTGTCTGAATTTTTTCATTGGCCACCAAGGACTGAATCTCCTCGACCAACCATGGTGTAGTTTTGGCCTGTCATCATGTGGATTAATGTACCGCTATATTTATTGTCAACTTCCGCATCATTATTTTGTAAATCAGTCAGTGGTCTGCAGTGTTTATACGTCATGATTTAGTATCGCTTGGAACCTCGGTGGAGGTGATACCAAAAAAACTAGTACCAGGTACCAGATTCCAGGTCCTTTTTTGTAATGGAAATGCAAAAAGGTCGAGTCGAGCCAGTACCACGTAGTGGAAATGCGGCATTTGAAGTTGTTCACTGTGAGGGAAGAGATTCAGGTGCGTAATCACGGAAAGACTTGCGGATTCATGATACTTCGGCAATGACTCGGGTTTTACAGATTTCATGAAAAATTGGTGACGAAAGACATACTCATCTTTAAGGTGAGTGTTTGCATTCTTCACACAGGTTACATGTATTCGTTCAGTGCACCTCCGTATTGTACTCCAGTGCACCTCCATATTGTATAAGGCCCCGAACGGTTCTCGCCCTACTTTTCAGTAACCCAGTCGCCCAAGTTCTCAGTCACATTTTCTCCTGAGGGAACAGTCATAATGTCCCACTGTAGCCCAAAGATTAGTGTGTATGCTGTGGCTGGCTCTTACGCCTGTGCTGTGTGCATCAACCTAACTTGCCATGGCTCTAGAGCGTGATTGGTTTGGTGTGGCGCTACTTAATTATGATAGGCTGTTCTTATGTCTGTCAACACATGAACAAATGAATTCTAGCGAAATTGTATTGAGCATGTCTCATATTTCTATCGAGGAAAAGTTATTTCACAATATATATTGTTAGCGTTTTATCGCTGAGCCCTAGTTGCCTTCATGTAATTTTATTCTCAGCATCTGTGTGGAAGAAAATAAAATGTGATGAAAAAACTGTACAGCTAAATAAATGATAGCATATGAACTGATGTAAGTTTTTCTGTGGTTATAGAGTATAATTCTAGCTGCGCAGCTCTATCCACAATACACCAAAGTTCATAATCCCTTTTGCTTTTTGCTGGCAGCTCATTCTCTTTCTGTCTCCACTGTTCCAGGACACAAAGTTATGGATCATTATGGAGTATTTAGGTGGAGGCTCAGCGTTGGATTTGGTAAGTCACTCTCCTGCATTCTCCTGATGGAAAAGAGATAATAAAATAGAGTCTGGTAAAATTCGGTTTATGTTTTTCAGACATACTGAAGATTCCAAATTACGTATACTGTGATGGCTTTTTGTTATTTTACTAAAATCAAATGTGGACCTTGTGAATATTAATTGTTTTTTGTTTTGTTTTGTTTTTGTTCTTGTGTTTATTGGGTTTTTACTTTTATGTGTCTATTTAAAAAAAAAAAAATAGAATATAACAAAAAAAGAAAAACTGGGAGTGGTAAAAAGCTAAATAAAAATTTGATTCCAATAAGTTTGATTATTTTTCAATTCAAAATTGTGGAATTTCCACATTTCCTGGTAAATACAGGGAAGAGACACGTGGTGTGGCAGCAGTGAGTTCTGCCTCACGTTGGATCATGTTATCTTTCACAAACTGTGCTAGCATCCCATGGAATTAGAATGTGTTGCTATCTCTCTATATATCACCAATAAAATGGTTTCAAACGCTTTGATTATATGCCCTGATGTTTCATAGTCTGGATAATATATAAAATGTATGTGTGTAACTTGTTTAGTCTAGGAGATCAATCACAAAATCACATAAAAAAGGCACCTGGTGAGGCAATCAGTACTCCTGCCTCATGGCAGAGGGTGTTGGTAAGCCCACAGGTTCCTCTTGCTACTGGGAAAGTCAGGTGCAGTGATTCATTCAGTTTTTCTTCTTGCCCCACCTTAATATCAAAATGGAAGAGTATATATCCAACATAATTTGATTTAAAATGTTATCTTGACCTTAAATTAAATATGCATCGTGTATGTATGTGTAAAGAATGCTGATACGAGATATGAAACAACCTGTTAACTGTTGCCAATCAAATGGTGAATTGGATACTCTCTTGGGTATTTGGAGATCTGACTCAGTGCCTCACCAGCCATGAAGCTCACCACACATTACCTATTATCATGGAAACCTTTTTCAGTGAGGAAATGATGACAGCGATAAGGTTGTTAATTCTACAATTATTTATTACTGAAACA
>JAPQRP010000014.1:19721811-19735325 GCA_037367295.1 Apogon hyalosoma
GGGCGATATGTTCTAATCCTTCACGATCTAATAGCATATCGCACACCCCTTCTATCTATCTGTCTGTCTATCTATTGCTCTCTCTCTCTTTGTCTCTTTCACTCTATCTCTTTCTCTCTCTGTCTCTATAGAAAATTACAGAAAGTAAAGATATTTATACCTATTTAAGGTACCATATACCAAATTTTTCATAAATTATAGATAACTATGTGAACTTTGCTTGTCTTTTTCTTTGATCTGTTACCGATGACGATCTTACTTGCACTAAATATTGTAACAAGCCATCCTGACCACATTGGTTACTAAGACTGGGCGATTTTATCGATTCTGCAATATATATCGACATTTTGTTTCCCCAGAAAGTATCGATTTTTCAGCCTTGCGTATCGATACATTAGGCCCCAATGATTTTGCCATGAGGCAAAATGCCATGAGGCAAAATCATTGACGCCACACGATACATTTCATACAAAAAACTCATCACTGTTGCATTAGCGCATAAATGAGCATTGTTTAATGCTTCAGGCTTGTAAGCCACTGTGTCAATAAATCAAACTGATTTTCTCACCACATCTTTGATTCATTTTGTCCAGCATTTGCAAGCTGTAGACCAGGGGTGTCCAATCCTGGTCCTCAAGAGCTACTATCCTGCATGTTTGCAGAAGCCTGATAATGACCGTCAGATGTGCTGGAAGAGGGAAACATCTAAAACATACAGGATAGTAGCGCTTGAGGACCAGGATTGGACACCCCTGCTGTAGACTCTCTGTACATTCAGAGTCCTGTATTGTGTAATTGATCAATGCTTTCAGTTTTCAGTTCATTTAATTCAATCCAAGCAACTGGAACACTCACAAGATGTCACCAAAATCAATCTGTCCCTTTAAAATCTTTCAGAAAATGATGTAAGTGTATCTAATCGTATCCTTGGCCGAATATCGTGATATATATCGCATTGTGAGCTGAATATTGTGTATCGTATCATGAAATTAATGTATCGCTACAGCCCTAATGGTTACATAACATTTAAGCTTACCAAGTGTACACAAATCTGAATTAACATCAACTTATGTATTGATGAAGAACAGAGTGTCTCAGAATTAGTAACATGTGTTCCCTTTTTAGAATTTATTAGGTATATGCAGAGGTGGGTAATCCCAGGTAGTCTTGCCATGTATTAGTTGTACCTGTTCACTTAACACAGGTGATTCCACTAATTAACCCATCTATCTGGATGAGGGGTTGCACTCCTCAAAATGGGCTGGTTCAGTGAGTGGTTGGAACAAATACATGGCAGGATTTTTACTGTATGAAGCTGGAATTACCCAACTCTGGGTATATGTAACAAAAACAATGGGCTCATGTACAACAGAAATTTTGGTTCAAGTGAATTATCTAGAATTTTGTATCCAGTTGTCTTTAAAAAATCCTCACAAGAATACTAATATGATTTATTTTGTCATATGATTTCATGGTCTTTTAGTGGGAGCTCGACAGAAACAAAACCATTTTTATACAAATGCTCTTGTCATAGCAGATATGTTCACATAAATATAGTCAAGGAATGGTTTCCATATTCTTTCAAAGACATTGGTTTTGTGGTGCATGAGACACATCAGAAAGTTCAGGGATATGTATTCCATTCATATTCTATGCCACCTAGCAGCTGAGGGGGCTTCATCTGAAATCCAATGATGTAAAATATATTTCCCTCACACAGAATGCCAAACTTTGTATAGTTTTTTTTACATATACACACCAGGAAGGCCCAGAAGCAGAGAAACTGGGTCTAGTTCAAGTTCTGTTTAGTAAATATTCATTTTAAAAAGCTTGTTTTCAGAGGGAAAATACTGTTTGAGTCAGGAAAATATCTATTCTCTCCTGAGTCTGTCCTCTTTGTTTCAGCTCAGGTGCTGTGTCTAGGTCGTATAAAACTAGGGAAACCCTCAGACAGTGTAGGTAACCCTAGGAATTCACAGGCATCACATTTAAGTCGGAAAGCATGCTTCAGCAGAAACAAGGAAAAAAAAAATTAAGGGGGAAGTGTGATAGGAAGAAACTGCTGATAACACTGTTACAGCCATAGTTCACGGATTTCCCCTCTCTTTCTCTGTCTTTCTTTTTTTCTTTGAAAGATGGAACCCGGTGCTCTGGACGAGACCCAGATTGCCACGATCTTGAGGGAGATCCTGAAGGGCCTGGAGTATTTGCACTCCGAGAAGAAGATCCACAGGGATATCAAAGGTGAGCCCACTATTTGGCAGTGCTGCCATTAGAGGACACAGGTTTCACTTGACTAAAGCTGCCAGCAAACACAAATATCACATAGCACATTAATGCTATTGACTTCCACTTACAGTTTCATTTATTATAGAGTTTTTATTTCTCTAGGGAGTTGAGGTGCACACGGCAGTATTTCATTAAGAGCCTTCTGACAGTACTTCCCTCTTAAGGAAAGTAAATTGGTGATGTAGCTAAATGGGTTTGACAGAAGTGTCTAAAAACATGGCACAGTTTCTCAGTCAGACTCATACTGACCTCACATCTGTCTTCTTCACAGCTGCCAACGTGCTGTTGTCTGAGCAAGGAGAGGTGAAGCTGGCTGACTTCGGCGTAGCTGGGCAGCTCACCGACACTCAGATTAAACGCAACACCTTTGTCGGCACGCCATTCTGGATGGCGCCTGAAGTCATCAAGCAGTCGGCCTATGACTCCAAGGTGAGGGCATAGAGGAGTGAACATAGTTAAAATCAGTTCAATTATAACACAACTAAATGTTTTCAATTTCAGATTTCTGTTCACCTGTCCAGTTTTACTTTAGTAATGTCAAATTTTACAGTCACAGAGAATATTTTTTTTACTCTACTTTCATTTATCAGATTCTCAAAGGGTCAAACATTGAGCACATTCAGTGCAATAATCGTCTAACTTGCATAACTTGAGGCACTGGCAACAAAATCTGTTCATCTCACATCTCCTTCTTGATTGATTTAATGGCTGACATCCAGTCTTGTTTATATTTGGTGTACTGTTGTTGGCAAAGAGAAACCAAACTTATGGATGTCTACAATGAAAGAGGTTTCAACTATCTCCTGATAACAATTAGTTTCTAATTTGATGACATCAATTTCCAATTCAAAGAAAAGTTGTGGAGTTAGCTAGGGCTGTAGCGATATACTAATCTCACGATACAATATGACATATATCACAATATTCAGCTCACGGTACTATATATCTCACGCTATTTGGCCAACGATATGATTCATACACTTACATCATTTTCTGAAAGATTTTAAAGGGACAGAGTGATTTTGGTAGCATTTTGTGAGTTTTCCATTGACTTGGATTGAATTAATTGAACTGAAAAATAAAAGTATTGATCAATTACACAGTATATGGCTCTGACTGGACAGAGTGTACAGCTTGCAAATGCTGGACAAAATTAATCAAAGATGTGATGAGAAAATTAGTTTGATTTATTGAAACAGTGTAAACTGTGGCTTACAAGCCTTTGAAAAGTGCAGCATCACAAGTGAACAAAACTGACACAGTGTTTCTTGTGGAATTGATCTGCTGGTGTGGATGTGTAATCTGGGGTGTATGTGTGTGGGGGGTGTATACACGGCCAGTTTACTACTTATAATACTATGAGGTACAGGGCGATGTGGACTGTGCTGCCTATGGAGGTGAAAGTGAAACAACACTCATTTATGCGCTAATGCCACAGTAATGATTTTTTTGTATGAAATGTATGGTGTGGCGTCAACGATTTTGCCGTGGCTCTGCGTGACTTTTCTTCTTCTTTTTAAACCTGAAGTGCTCCCACACATCCGCTTTTAAGTATGAAGGTACTGGATTTATAATCACCACCATTCTCCTGAATCTCTTAGCGCTGACTGCTTAAACAGGAAGAGAAAGACGTCAGCTTCTGTGTAAAGAGAGTATCTAGATGGGTAACTTACTAGAAATGCTCTACAGTGACGCTAGCGGCTGGCTGACCTAATCACTCTTCCTGCAAAGCAAACGGGAAATGGGCGGCAAGCAGAGTACCAGATGGAATAAGGGGGATTTGAATGGGGCTTAATGTATCGATACTTGCAGCTGAAAATCGATACTTTCTGGGGAAACAAAATATCAATATATATCGCAGAATCAATAAAATCACTCAGCCTTAGAGTTAACTCAACAGAGGGAATATGCCTTATTGCCCCGGCCCCCCAAAGGGGAGGCAAGTGGTATTGTTTTTGGTTCGGTTTGTTTGTTTCTTTGTTTGTTGGTTAACACTTTAACAGCAAAACTATTGGTTCAATTCATACAAAATTGGGTTTATAGATTGCCAGTGACCTAGAATAGATGTCATTACATTTTGGGAAAGGTAGGTCAAAGTTAAAATTTTTTATGATTTTCTTTTTTTTTTTTTTTTAATCTTCCCATTTACTTATAGAGGGTATGCATGTGATGTCACACTAGTGGAAGTCACTGCGGTTACACCCACTGAGTGGCAGAAAGAGGGAGGTGAGTGGCAGTGCTGGCTTCAATACTGTCTAAACTTAAGATCAATATTAAATTAAAATGGGGAAGAGCTGTTGTGTGATTGATTGTATGAACAGGTTTGAAAAGCAGACGAAGCTATCATTTTACAGGCTACCAAAAGCCAAAGAAAAGAGAAGCAGATGGATCCACAAATCCAGGTTTCGTTGCCTGGATCTGTGGATCCCGTTTCGTGTCAGGTAACATAAATATATGCTGTGTTTTTGGGTAAAATCATACCTTAAATTACATATTTTTTTGGCTAAAGTTACTTCCTAGTAAAAGCTCTTCTTAGCATCTTACATGGTTGTTTTCTTCATTTGTGTGATTCTGAACCTTGTGCTCTACATGATTTGTAAACTAAGTTAAACTGAGGCTAACCCAGTTTTTCAGATACAGGGATACTTGAGCACAAAGCTACGACGGCGTATTAGGGCCACATAAGAAAATACAAACACTGTCACTATGATAATAAAGTCGTAAAGAAAATATTGAGATAAAACCCGTAATTTTATGAGAATAAAGTCGAATACAAAAAGTGTCATAATTTTATGAGAATAAAGTCATAATATTTCAAGAATAAAGCTGTAATTTTATGAGAATGACATCATCATATTCCGAGAATAAAGCCATAATATTAGGAAAATAATGTAATTTAAAACCAGGTGAGAAACATATCATAATTTACAAGAATAAACTCGTACCCTGCTAGTCCAAGTATCTGTGGTGTATAAAGTATTTGATATGAACTAGACTTAAATATCCACAGTACCAGTAGATCATGCATATATTCACTGGATCACTCCACTGTCTACTGTAGATGGGCTTTGGATCAGCTGGTTCTCTGCTCTAGTTTTGGACCCTGGTTGTCAGTAATGATGAAACCATGTATATTTGTTTGTTTCAGGTAAAACGAGCCATGATCTGGATGTCAGGATGTGCAATTTTGGGCCACATGTCAATGTTCGTGGATCACTTGTTCTTTGGTAGCTCGTACGGATCCATGTCGAGTCCAGTTGTCCTTAATTTCATTTCATATTCCACATTTTTCCCGGTCTCACTGTGTTTACTGCTACTCTTCGTGTTGAGCGAGGTTTTTGCCACTCAGTCCGACTTAGAGGGGCGTGGCCCGGGGGGGGAAGTGATGTAAACGGATACCCTCTATAATGGCCAAAATACGTGTGAGGGGTGGGGTTTGTTGTGACTGGCACCACTTGCTAGTTATAGTCCAGGGTTTCCTCCAGAAATCTTGCTAAGCCTGGTGGTAGGGTTGCTAGGGAAGCCCACCAGTGGCCCACTGTGTTTTTGGGAAGGGAAAAAAAAAAAAGGTTAAAAGTTGACAGGAAATATGAAATTATGACTATTACATGTTATTGTAAGACATTTATTAACAATACTTACACCAACTGTAGAGTCTAACAAGAAGGCACACTGAAATACTGTTTTTAACAAACACAAAAAATACAATTAAAATAAATATCAATTGTTTTCACTTAAATCCTAATTAAGTAATTGGCCAGTGAATCTTAAAAAGTCATGCAATGGTCACATTTAAAAGAAAAATAAATTAACAACATAATGTGCTCACACTTGAAAACCCTTGGCCTGACTTATGAAATTCTTGACTGTCACTGATATGTTGATTTGCAATAATGTAAAATGTTTGAGACCGTGAATTAATAACTGGAACTGGTTTGTGCAATAGATGCACAAAGGAATCCAAGATTTATGTAAAACAGTACGTACAGTGGAAAATAATGAATGTAAATGAACCATAAGTATAAGAGAAATAAGTCTAAGAGAAATAAATATACAATGAGAAATAATTTAAACTGTTGAGATCCGTATCATGTTTCAGATCCTGTGAGTTGGTGTCATGGCTTTTAATAGTGAATAAGAAATAAATATGAATGACAGAATCCACACAGTGGGATAAGTGGAATAAAGATTTGTCATATTGAGGCTTGACTATGATTTAGTTAAGTGAAAACATATCAAGGAAGTGGAAAGGATGCATTTCAACTTTATTATACAGATATTTTAATATATCTATGTACTTTTTTTATTTTATTGGTTTTTTGTCTGTAATTTGTTGCCCCCTCCAGCAGATGGGGCCCTAGGCAGCTGCCTGTGTGGCCCATACCCAGAGCCGGGTATAGGCCACATTGCATTATTAACATTGGCATTAACATTGGGGTCATTCTCACAGCCTGGAGCTAAATATTGGTGACAGTTATTGTTGTTTAGTTCCATTTCTCACCCATTCCTCTGCTCTAGTGTCTCCACTGTCAGTGAAGCTGGGCAGGAAGTGGAGACTCCAGTGTTCGTTTTTCCAAATTATGGTTTACAGGCATTTTCATTCATCCCTTTGTTTTTCTTAACCATGCTGTGCACTGTCAAGTCCATTTTGGGTCCGGTCTGAGTACATGAGTATGCGCAGATAACCATAGAGTGTGTACAGCTGATTCCGGCCAACTCTGTCTCTGACATGTTGTGTTATTCGATGAAGTTGTTAGCATGTCAACAGGTAGAGACAGGCAGTGGTTTTCGGGGTTCAGGTGATGAAAAAATACACCTGACCTCACTCCCCCTGTGTGTTCATGGATTGACCATAAGATGTCGCCATTGCACTTTCAACTGTCTCACCAGATAGGCCTATGGTTGAAAGCTCTAAATGGTGTCTTTGGTATCACTAGTTTTAACATATATAAATTTCTTTAAAATAAGTAAACAAGTGTCACTTAGCCTGGCAGGGGGCAAATAAGGCCTGGTGGCCTGCCAGGCCTATAATGCACTGGGGGAATCACTGTATTCTGATTTGTGAAAAACTCAGTCTGAATGCATTTAGCTAAGAAAACTCAAAAGTAAACATCTTATAATAAGTGATGAAGTCTTCTCTTTTGGCTTTCCACTTGGCAGAATTATACTTTTAGATGATGGTGCTAAATAAGACTACACCCTTGTTTGATAGCAGAGTGTTGGCCTAATGATAAATGATTACTTTTACTTTTGCATGCTTCTGTGTACTTAAACACGCCACATTCATGCAGAAGATGTTTAGTCATAGATAAATCTGTGATTATTAGAAATGACAAACTTGGTAGTACTAAAATTATATGTTCAGTTTGTATTTTTTTTCTCTTCTTACATCAGAAATCACAAATATCACTCACTTTTGTTGATGTTATTTTCGGTTTGTGCAGATGTTCAACAGGAAGTTGCCATACCTGGGTGGTTTGTATATCTGCAGTTATTGCTGTGTCTCTGTGTACATTTCAGGCTGATATCTGGTCTTTGGGTATCACAGCCATCGAGCTGGCCAAAGGTGAACCCCCCCACTCAGAGCTCCATCCCATGAAGGTGTTATTCCTTATTCCAAAGAACAATCCGCCCACACTGGAGGGCAACTACAGCAAACCGCTCAAGGAGTTTGTTGAGGCTTGTCTCAACAAAGAGCCTAGTTTTGTGAGTAACTGTTTTTGTCATGAATCAGCTGTGATTATAATATTTCCTGCTTTTGTCCATGCTGCAGGAAAGACTTTGGATTTTGTCACTTTTCCTTACTGTAATGTGCTTATCTCACTTGTTTTGCCTAATTTTCCTCAGAGGCCAACTGCCAAAGAGCTGCTGAAGCATAAGCTGATTGTTCGTCATGCGAAAAAGACGTCATACCTGACTGAGCTGGTGGACAAGTACAAGAGGTGGAAGGCAGAGCAGTCCAGAACCACAGAGTCCAGTTCTGATGAGTCTGACTCGTACGTGCATCAACATTCTTCTCATAATGGATATTTGCTATATTTATGAATTATTATTTGTGTTGCGTCCTTTGTTCCCTCTCTTCTCTACTAATGGTCAAACATGCATGACTTTATTACTCACCCTTAAAAATGTGCTAAGCCTCTTTTCACATCGGTCCAATCAGAGAGCAGGATGGCCAGGCGTCGGGTGGCAACGACTTTGGCAGTGATGACTGGATCTTCACCATCAGAGAGAAAGACCCCAAGAAGCTGCAGAATGGAGAGGGACAGTCAGGGGCAACAGAGCAGGTGAGAATCAACTGAGAATGTCATAAAACTTAATAAAAACATCAAAATGGTGATCTATAGATGAGGATGAGATGAGGTAATGTGGTGCTATGTGGGGAACTCTGCATGCTATGCTGATTTAAAATTCCCCTCCAATCTAAATCTTCACCACATGAATTTTCTCCTTGTTCACATCCCTTTCCACAGATAAAAGACATTCCAAAGAGGCCTTATTCACAGAGCCTGGCCACAGTTATATCTCCTGCATTAGCTGAGGTAAAGGCTTCCAACCTGATAAACAATGTCACATCATTAACTATTTGGAGTATGTGCTTTTGCCATTGATAACAACCCCCCGTCCCATTGTCCTGACTAATTTCTTCCTCACTCTCAGCTGAAGGCAAGGCAGGAGCAAGTGAACGGGAACCCTATGGTCCTGGATGAGCTGAGGGAGGCCATCCTTCTGGCTGAGGAGGCCTACCCCGGCATCTCCGATTCACTGGTGGCTCACATGGTACACAGGCTTCAAAGGTAATACTGCACTTACAAAGAGGAAGTCAGAGCAGGGTTAACAGTCTTGCAATAATTAATTTCTTTTAATCTGTCCTGTTCAGCAATTTGGCCTCCAATATAAGGGTACTGGGTGCCAGGAGTTGCTTGACAGGTTTGACCTAAGAGGGTTTTGAACCAAAGATCAATTTCCCCTATTGGTTGAATTTAATTATTTTATTACCGTATGGATATTACCTGATGGGAGAGCAGGACAAGGTTATACACAAACAAACACTGATACAGACCCTAACACGGAAACAAAACCACAGGCAAAAACAAATCTGTAACAACAACAATAGAAGAATATCAGTGACTTCGAAGAACAAAATAGTGTAATACCACAATAACCAGTTGCAAACATCAAAATGGAAACCAAAAAAAAGGAAGCAAAAGTAGCAACAGAATAACATTGGTGACTTGATTTTGTGTACCTTGATGTATTGAAAACTTGTTTTGTTTTTATGAATGAAAGTTTGTGTCTGTAACGATTTAATGTACTGCTGCCTGTCTTGGCCAGGACACTCTTGAAAAAGAGATTTTTAATCTCAGTGAGGCTCTCCTGATAAAATGGTGAAAAAAAAAAAGTAAATTTCCTCAGAGGCATCCAGTGATTAATTTAATGACTTGATATCAAATAATAAATTCAGATCTTTTTAGTAAATGCTAGAATGGAGCAGTATGACCAAAAGTATCTGTTGCAATGTTTTCTTCAAGGATTCTGATAGTGTCATGGTATACGAGGGGATGCTTTTGTAATGACTGATGTTTTTGATAAAAATTTGCTTGAGGAAAACCATAAAAATCCATCTTAAGTTTCTATTATTGTTTGTGATTAATTTGAGTATTTTTGGGGATGCTTGAGGACATGATATTGGACATTTGGAAACAGTTTTTCACCATTTTCTGACATTTTGTGGACCAAAAAGAAGATGCGATCAACACTGAAAATAATGTAGTTGCAGTTCTTAACAGTCTTACATCGCTTCATCCCTTCTCAACACATTCTGGATAGTCCTAAGTATAATTTCTTTTGGCAAAAAGAACCACATGATTTTTTTGCTCATCAAAGTGTTATAGCTGTTGCTCCTTTTCGTCCACATTGGATTGGAAATCAAATCCACTTGAATATCACAAAAAATGAAAATTGGTATGATGTCTGATTCAATACCCATCTCCAAAGAAATGATAAATGCGCTTAAGGATCTTATATTTCAAACACAAAATCAATCTGTGCCGTTTTCTGTCTCCTCTTTTTCCAGTTTCTCCACAAGCAGGACATCTTCCTCCTCCCCCTAGTTGATTGACTGCTCACTGCTCCAGCCCTGCTCTCCCAACCCCCCCTACTCACACACCACAGCCAGTCAGAAGGTTAAAAGCCAGGGGTCAAGTCATTCAACACCAGCTGATCACATTTGACCTCCTGTATGGGGGGGGGTTAACCAAGCCTGTAAAAATTACTGAACTCCCAACTCTTAGCGGAGGATAACAGAAAAACTGTAAAGAGCTTCTTTTAGCCTACAGTGAGCAGAGTCCGGAGGAAGCAGAACCTGTTGAGTGGGATGGCACTGACTCTGATGGGGGTCAAAACCCCCAGACTGATGGGACATTAAGGCAGAGAAACCCACCAGAAAAACAGCAGCAGATGTCAGACTCTGGGTTCTGTAAATGCTACACTCCTCCAGCTGCACACCACAGAGTAACCATGTGGAATTTTCTCGTAGAGGAGCTGAAAATCTCCCCTAAATCCAAGACAAGACTTCAGTCCCCCACTTAATGCAGACGTCATATCCCCAGAACCTCTGAAAGCATGCTTGATGAACCTGCAGGGATATTATCTTAGTGTGCAAGCTGCGTGTATGTGTGCACAATGTGTGTGGACACCTGCGAGTGTGTTTGCGTGTGTGCACGTGTGCTCTTGCGTATGTTGTAAGACTCCCTGTTTAGGCAAATTGCAGCATTCTTAATGAAACCTCAGGTAAAGTGCTTTAAGGGGACTTTGTCCTCCGAGGCAGTAAGGGGGTGGGGGGGGACAGGGGTCGCCATGCTGTACATGATTATAAGTTGTCTTTGCGGGAAAAGAATCACTGTGTACAAAATGGTCATGCGCATTTTGTAGATATTGATAATGTTTAAAAGTAGATATTTAAAGATTCAAAAGTTACTCCAACAGAAAGAACAGAAAATGCCTTGCCTTTTTGAGATATTTACATCTTTGTTCTGGTGTTTTTCATTTCATCATGTTGAATTTGTTTGATTTTACTCATTGGTGAGTGAGATTCAGTTCAGTATTCATCAGTTTCTTTCTAAGCAACTGAGTTTCCAATCTTCCATTTCAATCACCTGCTGAATTATGATATTAAGCATACATTGTTTAGGGGCAGAAGCTTTTCCTTTGTGTTGTAGGCAGGGTAGGGGGTCCTCCTACCTGTACTTTACTGTTTAGGCTTTTTAAATTGTTTAGATGTGATTGAGGGCAAGACATAGAGCGGTCAGCAGTGGTTCATAAATTAAAAAGGCAACCTTTTGATTGAAATTAGCAGAAAAAGAGTACATAACATTGAATGCAGCCAAGGACAATTAAAAAGCCACTATGGCCGACTCAATGCTGATATCATGACTTTTTTTAATTTTTACATCTTCCTTTGCTTGTAATTTAACCTTAGCATTACTTATGTGGAGGTGAGGAAAAACTGGTAAGGACCATTGTAGGCAATCACATCGTAACCATACTGGGTGTATTGACAACATCATGGCCAAATAGAACCGTACATCAGCACACGCCAAGCTCACGTCACACACTGGGCAGAAATAAATGCCCTTTTTGTTTTCCTCACTCCAGACATTTCTGTTCTCACTTCCACATCATGCTAGAAGTGCCATGTCCTCTTTTATGCTTTCATCAGATGTTTGTAGTATGATTTGCACTTTTTTTTTTAAATTTCAGATTTTTTTTTTTGCACTTTGAAAGTGTGTTGAGTATTTAAAGAACCTGTAATAGGAAAAAAAAATACAAATGGAAAAAAGTTGCTAATAGCCATGTTTTACTATATATGTTTACTTAAGAGTTCCAGAATTTACTACTGTGCTAATGCAGCAATAATGTTGAGGCGTTGCATTAAGATGCGCTTGTCAACACAGGGATTGAAAGAAATATCTGATATTTTTATAACTGCAGAGTTAAGTATGGAAATATGGAATGCTTCATGGATATGGGCACCTGTCTCTGACAAAAATATCTATACCTTACAGAAAACATGCTACGGAAATAACTACAAAATGTGTACATTTGGTCTCCTTTATCATAGCTGACAGTTTATAGTACTGTATATAATCTTTGCTTGTGTCATTTGAGAATTCCCAAGTTAAATGTAAGCTCCTTGTAAGCTTTCAAAGTGACATGAGAAATAAAGATCTAATGCTAACAGAATGTTTAGTCATATGTGATTGTTTCTACTTATTTGATCTACTTTGAGTACTTGCACTTAATGCAGTTATATACTTTACTCCATGACACTTCAGGGATAAATATTGGACTTTTTAGTCCACCACATTTATCTAACAGCTTTAGTTACTAGTCGGATTACAGTTTTTCCATCCCCTTCCTGTCCAGTGAAAACCATGTTAACTCAATGTTAGTGATGATGTTCCTTGGGCGAGGTGAAGAAGAAGGGAGTTGGTGAACATCAGCCTTCTTGGTTTTTGTCATTCATTCCGTTTGGGCCAAGACCAAGAGTAGAAACAAACCTCCAATGAGGAACAACAACAAAAGGACGGATCCACGGTCCGCAAAGAGCTGGCAACAGGAAGCAATGACTGCCACTCCGAACACCGCCGTCCGACCCGTGTAAGGGGGGGGGTGCCGCATTGCACATGGGATTCGAGGGAGAAGCAAGAGCCATTCACGCTTAAGTCTCCCACTGGTCCTCTGTTTTGATTGGTGGTTTGATTGGACCAATCACTAGAGTTTCTGCCCTCAGAACATCTCGGTAAGCAAAAGTCCTATCTGCCTGTGTTATGAAGAACTTCATGAACTGATAAGAATTTGACATGACAGTCAAAAACCACTTGTTTCTGCCTTCTTTCTTTCCCATACTTTTTTGAGTAGAGCTGTAAGTTTGTTTCCTAATCACGTTACACTGACATTCACTATATCATCCACATATGACTACATTTTTTTTCCTCCACAACTTTATTAATCAAAATCTGGCCATACATTCTTAAGATTTCCATAGACAAAATAACTTTTTCCAGACTGAGCATCAACATCAAACATGTACTGAACAGTAGTTGTATCAAACGTGTGTGTGTGTGTGTGTGTATATATATATATATATATATATATATATATATGTATATATGTATATATATGTATGTATATATATATATATGTATATATGTATATATATG
>JAPQRP010000014.1:19738886-19750431 GCA_037367295.1 Apogon hyalosoma
GGGAGTGTCTGTGGTGGGGGGTGTCTGTGATTTTTGGACAGGGGGAGGGTTCGGAGCGAGGAATTAGCAGTCCATCCTTGTCTGAGCACGGGGGGTAGCGGTCTGTGATTCCGTGATTGTGTGCGTGTAGGTGTGCGCGCATGTGTGTGGTGGGGGTGATAGCGTCATTGTCAGAGCAGAAGTGAAAGTGAAACTGACACGCTTTACTATTCCTCTAACTCTCCATGCAGCACACACACACACACACACACACACACACAGCAGCAGTGAGCGACAGAATCTCCGCAGCGAAAAAGTTAATAAATCGGCTACATATTGGCCGATGTTGATTAATCGGTGATACGCTATAATCAGCCCGATTAATCGGCCGACTGCAGATATTATGTCATATTGAGGTATTGATGAGAAGACTTCTTTATTTTCATCCTTACAAACTTAAAAATCCTAACTTTTGCTGCAAGTGAAAGTGTTTTGTAAGATTAGCAACAAACCACATGTGCTGTTTAGTATGAATTAAATCAGTGGTGTAGTATTGAGGAATTACAAGTTATAGGTGTGATGTTTTAGCATCATGGAGAGATTTTCTGATTTTTTTTTTTTTCTTAAATTAGTGTAGCTCAGGTGTAGTTAATATGAAGTGTCTTCATTGTCATTGTACATGTACAAAAAATTGAGAATGCTATCCTTAAGGTGCATGAAGATGAAGATGTTTTATTGACGTCATAGATATTTTACTGTTGTTTAGTGAACATAACAATATAGAAAGGACTACAAAAAATCCAAAACACTTTCATTAGTATTGGCGTTTTGTCTTTTTTTCCTTTAAAACATTTTTTAACATTTCAGAGCCTGAGTGAACTTATGATACAATACAGACACATTTGAAAGCCGTTTCACAAAGATGTATGTGAAACTTGCCTGGTATTCTCTCATTTTGCTCAGTTTTCCTGACTTGTAATTTTCTCCCTGCCCTTTCATAGTGCTGCTTTCTCTTAATATATTTTCAATATGAAAGGAGCCTACTAGTGAAGATGAAACTTTTTTCCCACTCAGCTCTTTGTCTGAGGCATTCCCTACTCAGTGTACTGGGAGGGTGACAGGCTTGCCAGCCCCTTGCTAGACTCCCCTCGGCTAAAATGTTGTAAATTAACACAATTAGCAGATCACCATTCTGCTAATTAGCTACTGGCGTCTGCCGAGAGATGGCTAAATAGGAGAATCAGAGAGGAAATAGGAGTCTGGGGATTCCCCCCCTCCTTTCCTATGTTGTTACCAAACAAACACAGGGCCTCGGAAAACAGAGCAAGAGAGTGTGAACGTGTATGTGTTGGTGCTTTTTTTGTGCATGTCTGTGTTTGCAGTCGCATAAATGGATGAGACGATGGGGAGATTTGCTCCTCCATGAATGGATTGTATTGTGTATGCGCTGCTTTACTTGCACAGGCACAAAAACACACACATAAACCAATTCTGAAGCCGGCATTGCTCACCAGACCCCCAACTGTGGATCTCTACATGCAACCACTGCTAGTCAATAAGTCGGAGGAAGCAGCCTAAATGACACCAATATTATCCTTTATTTGTGTGCACTAAGTCAAATCAAACGGGGTTCAATCTGCCGTGCGGCTGCTGTGATTACGCCCCGTCCAGCCTTTGATAGCGCCACGGCTTTGATAGTGAGACAACGATGGAGTCGCTGTGTGACTGTCAGTGTTTGCAGATGGCATTGGCTGGGATTAAAGGAAACAGTGGCTCTCCAGCCTCCTGAGGCAATAAAGGGGAGAGCCAGGTGAGTGTGTCTGAGATGAGATGGAGCAAAGAAGGAGGGAGGGGAGGCGATGAAGCAAGCACAGAGGGAGTAAATAAGAGGAGGGTAGCTGCGAAGAAAGAGCAGAAAAGGAATGAAAAGAAAAGACATATATCGAAATAGTCAGAATAAAGGGCGGTGAAGAGAAATAAAGAGGGATCTAGCAGGAGGGGAGGTGGAAAATGTATGACAAAAAAGCAAAAAGAGACTGAGAGGAAAGACAAGGCAGCAGGGAGGCATGAAGAAGAGAGGCAGACAGAAAGGTAAAGAGAATGGTGGAGAGAGAGGAGGTCAAGGTGGAGCTGTGCAGACAGGAACTAAGCTTGAGACACAATGTGTTGTAATTCATAGCTCGCTACAGCTCCTGTGTGCGTGCCTGTGTTTGTCCGTCTGGGTCAGTGGATGTGAGCTTGTGTGTGTGTGTGTGTGCGTGTGTGTGTGTGTGTGTGCGTGTTAGCACGCCTGAGTGCAAGCATAGATAGTTTTTTATTTTTTTTAAACGCCTGTGTGTCTGAGCACAGTTTTGTGCGTTTGTGTGTGTGTGCTCGATGAAAGCGGCATGAGCAGAGGGGGGTGGAGGTATGAGTGTGTATGTGTATATGTGTGTGTGTGTGTGTGTGTGTGTTGCTTTGTGGGCACTCAGCGAGGCACATTTTCAAACCTATCTCCAGCCACCTCAGATGAGCCGGGGATTATAGAGTGACCCTCCATGCCTCTGTCTTATTGGTCTGGCCAGGGTGCATTAGGCTGCCGTAACCAACCATCCCTCTGCACCACACTATACCTGCCAACAGACTCTCTGTCCTCTTTACTGGAGGATCTATAGGAATGAACATGTCTCATGGAACAGGAAAGAAAAATAAATGCTCTTGATATATAAATACATAAAGGAACAAAAGTGATTAAGGCCTCATCCACAATATAGATATTTTGCAAAACATTTCCATGTATTCAGTGCATTCAGTCCTCTCATTCTGTCACCAGTATCACTTAGCCACATATGTTTTCATGTACTTTCTAATGTGCAGATTGCTAAAACCCCTGTATGTGTGTATGTTTTATGTGTGGAAACAGTACTGTCACATCTCAATTCATACATTCTCATTGTTGTTTGTGCACCTAAAACACAACAAGGTTTACAACAACTTGGCATTGGTGCATTACTTCACCAGACCACAAACATGTTTGCATCTGCAGTTTTTGTTTTAAAGCCAGGAAACACATGCACAGAATGATCTTTTTTGGGTGTTTGGGGTGTTGGTGGTGAAGATTTTATTGACACTTGCTGGTTTGGAACAGGATTAGGAACTAAAACTGTGGAAACATGACATGTACATTTTTTTTTTTTTTTAAACATGCTTTAAAATTTCTACACAGTAAAACTAAATAGAATTGTTAAGGCTTAATATAACATATTACCTTTACTAAGCAATAGTTTTGAAAATAGTATTTCTTTCTTCCTGATTTTTTCAGTGTAAATCTAGGTTTTCCATGTGATTTTATTTTATTTATTTAAAGTTGAAATGTATTTAAAAACTAAACTAAGACAAGTACATTTCTCAAAAAATAATAATAGTAGAAGGGTGACATATTTGTATTAGTGTGAATTAGGCTTAACAAACCTCTAGAGGAATGTCACCTTTTTAGTTGACTATTCTCTGTACAAGACAGTTTGAAGGTGTTGTCATTTTAATTACTGTCAAAATGATTTCAGCACATCAGTGTGTTCTCATGTGTCTGTCTGTTTTATCTTCTTTTAGGCTTAAAGATGCAGTGGACCCCCGAGCACAGCCAGTGGGCCGAACAGCATTTTGACATCTCCTCCACAACGCGCTCACCAGCCCACAAGGCAGAGGCCTACAGGGCGGTGCCCGGCCACCTGCAGCGCTCTGCCACCTACCAGTACGCCTGGGCAAATGATGACATCTCTGCTCTTACTGCGTCCAATCTCCTCAAAAAATATGCTGAGAAGTATTCCGGCATTCTGGAGATGCCAGGCTCCTATTCAGAAGCCCCCGGGGTCCCAGGAGTGATGAATGGGCGGAAAGGTGAATCAGAGCCCTGGCAGGATGGTGTCTACCCCATGAGCTGCATCCCAGAGGGTGTGTCAGTCAGGAAAGGAGGGGTTGCGGCAGCTTCAGAGGTGGTGTCTGGCATGTGCAGCTCCCCAGGCTTGGCCTCCAGTACCCTGAGCGAGCCCAGCTACTCCAGCAGCAGCTGTGGGAGCCACACAGCCACAGCCCTCCACTCCTCCTCCATGCCCTCTCAGGAATACGGCCCAGCATACAGTGGCTCCTACCTGCACAGTAGTTACAGCTCCCAGTCTGCCCCCACCCCAGCAATCCCCTCCCCTCTGCACAGCTCCGGACTTCTGCAACCTCCCCCTCCACCGCCTTCCCACCCCACTTTAGTCCCTGCTTACAACGGAGGCTCCCCCAACTTGTCCAGTTATAATTACCCCCCAGCAGGCTACCCAGCCCAGAGCTCAGTAGGGCCAGGATACAGCCCAGGGGGAGCTCCACCTCCCTCCTCGTATCTCCCCTCAGGCATTGCTGCACCAACACCACTTCCCCCCTCTTCTGCTTTACCTGGATACCCATACCAGAGCCACAACCTGACCCCCATTGCACCCACCCCTCTCAACAGTAGCTCCTCCAACTCGCTGAAGAGGAAAGCCTTCTACATGACAGGCCAAGGAGAGATAGACTCCTCTTATGGTAACTTTGGCTACGGACAGGCTCGAAGCTCAGCTGAGAGCCCCATGTACAGGGTAGCAGACAGCAGCAGCTCAAATGGAGGCTCCAACAGTGCCAGTGGTGGTGGATTTGACAGGAGTGCCGACAAGTCATCTTTACCTTTTAATCCTCAGAAACAGTCCACAATGCCCTCAGAGCAACAGCAGAGGAAATACAGCAGCCAGGCAACAGGTGGGCCACTCACTCCTCCAGCATATGTCTCCTCCACCCTGGGGGGTTCCCGTTCTGCAGACTCCCTTGCCAGCTTCACCTCCCCCTCCCTGAGTGAGCAAGGTGCTGATGATCCCCGTCTTCACCTCTCCCATTCAGCACCAGGGCCTACCTCTTCTTCATCCACATCCTCATCCCGACCTGCAGAAGAGCAGCTAAAAACCAGTGACCCTCACCTCTTAGACATGGTTACTTCTGAAATTGTTCAGCAAGGCCCCCCAGTGGACTGGAGTGACATTGCAGGTCTTGAAATGGCCAAGGTGACCTTGAAGGAGGAGGTCCTTTGGCCCATTCTGCGCCCAGACATGTTCAGCAGTTTAGGACCAGCCCCACGTTGCGTGTTGCTGTTTGGCCCCAGGGGCAGTGGCAGGACGTTGCTGGGTCGCTGCTTGGCCAGCCAGCTGGGGGCACCATTCCTTCAGCTTAGTGGTTCCACGTTAGCGACAAAGTGGCTGGCAGAGGGAGAAAAAATTATCCGCGCCTCTTTCCTCGTGGCACGCTGTCGGCAACCCTCAGTATTGTTCATTAGTGAGGTGGACATGCTGCTGTCAGCACACCTCAGCGAAGAGAGTCCCATCAATCGTCTGAAGGGAGAGTTACTAGCCCAGTTGGACTCACTTCTAATGGGCTCAGGCGAGGATGGAGGTAACCAAGTGTTGGTGGTTTGTTCCACCAGCAGACCCCAGGACATGGATGAAGGGCTGCGAAGGTACTTTGCTCGGAGAGTCCTTGTTCCCCTACCGGATAGCGCAGCCCGACATCAGATTGTGAACCAGCTCCTGGCCCAGTCTCAGCACAAATACTGCTTGAGTGAGGAGGAACTGGCCCTGTTGGTCCAACGTACTGAGGGTTTCTCTGGGCTGGACCTGGCCAGACTATGTCAGGAGGCTCTTGTAGGTCTGTTACATGTCTCTGCGCAGGGCATGGACATGTCAGGTATGATGCCCAGGGGACAGATACGGCCCCTAACTTACCAGGACTTTGAGAGTGTCTTTTGTAAATTCCAAGCCAGTATATCGCAGAAAGAGATTGACACATACACTGAGTGGAACAAAATGTTCGGCTGCAGCCAGTGAAAAGATAGATTCCGCCCTTGAGAAAAAGAGGCATCCACAATTCCTCCCCTCAGGGCAGAAGCATTGTGCTGGAGGGAAAGCACACAGAAGGCCAACACAAGCCCACTGAGTTCTCACAGGCAGGGTTTAGATGCACCAAGAGACCTGGTTTGATGAGACAACTGGCAGTTTTACAGTTAATGAGAAAGAGTTTTAATTTGAATGCTTGACACTCCAGATAGCCAGGCACTGTTTACACATTGCAAGCAAGTTGGCTTTAGAGGAGACGCCCCAGTGTCTGTGTATATATATATATTGTTATGTTCTTGTTCTTAAGATTTAGTTGGCTATCCAAGTGCCTGAAGTGGTGCTTTCTGATTTTTTTTTCTCTTTGTTTATTTGCCTCACAATCTACATTCATGGCATGAGCTGATGATTATTAAGAGCTTTAAAACTTCAGCAGTGAGTCTGAACAACAGAGATTGACAGTCGCCATAGGTGGTGGTCAATCATTCTATATATTCTTGCTAAGAGCACTAATCCATCAGGGTGGCAGTAATCTGGACCCTGACTCACACTCATCTCTTCTGATCCTCTGTCTGCAAAGCAAACAAACGTAACAAACAAAACTCAGGAAAGCGTTTGTGAATTGTACAGTACCTCAAGATATCTTGACGAAAAGCACTAAGATCTAGAATCTGAGGAAGTTTGGCAGTTTATGTCTAGCTAAGCAGTGTTACTGTAGGTGTACCTCAAATGACCAGGATAAATAGCAAAGAGGTGACAATGAATGTACTAGATATGTTCTGGAATGATGGAACATAATCAACAGTGAGAGTAAAAACATTATCTTTAATTCATCTTATGTTTTCCACCCAGGGCAGGTGTTTTAGCTGCCTTTCTATTCAACCAATCCTGAAGTTTATTTCCTTAAAAACAATGTAAAATGTGTTACCCACCTTTGTTGTTTGGGGGTTTTAAGGGATGGACAGGTGTTGGGCCGGTGGTCAGTGAGTTGTATATTTATTAAAACAACCATTATCAGCATTGTTTAGAATAGGAGAACTAGGCTGTATGGGTAGGCTGTATGGAGGCTCCATCAGTTTGTCATTTAATTTCTGCACAAAATAATGGCTCATTTTTCATCATGTTAAGCATGGGAAGCCGTACTGTCTGACTAGGATGAAACTAATGCTAAATTTCCTCCAAATAAAATATCAAACAAAATATACTGTACATCTTGGTGTGGGTCTTAAATTAAATGTTCGACTCTGTATCATTGGGTCTTGTTCCATCCAGTTATGTGAAAATATTTGTACGCAAAGTCAACATTCAACTAAACCAAGGTACTTTGTAGTATATCCTCCTATTATTTAGGCTGGGTTTGATAGATACCAGAGTATAGGATATATGGCTCGTGCAGAGTTGCCTTGCTACTTACATTGTTTACCTGTATTTGATCTGGATTAGTTGTATATGGGAGAGCATTCACTGGATTGAAATCAGTTATTCAACACATACTTGTATGTGTTTGTAGAGCAATTTTACCCAGCATCAGGGCTAATAGTCCTTAGTTTAATAAAACTCAAATCGTATAATTGATTTTAATCAACTATTTTGATATTTATAATAAATAAATAATTTTTGCACTAATTACATTTAAAACCTGTTTGAAACCTGGTTTAGCTTAAATTATGTTGCACTACTTTAAATTAAGAAAGACTCAATGTAAACCTCAGTCAAGCTGCGGTTTTGTTGCACTAAACCGTTAAACAGTCTGATTTTCAGACCTGAAGAACTTGGCAGTGAAAAAAAGTCTTCAGTAATTTATCAGCTAGCACACGAATTTATTTTTACTTATTTATTAAATTCTAGCTGTTGTGGTTTTCAGTATTTTTAGTATTTATCTTACTTTTCCACAGTTTAAACCTAGTTTGCTGAATTCAGATTCTAACTAATATTAGATCAAGTTAATATTTGTTGGTACAACCTGGTTTTAGAGACAGTTCTTCCCAGACAACTAGTCCATTTCAAATTCATGTCAGTCATTTTATTTTTTCAAGTATATTTATAAGTGTACCAGACAACATAAAGCACATAATCTAAGTGCATTTGGATTCATACTCCAGTATACTGAAGAGCTTTGAAACATGACTGAGGATTCAGCACTAGTCTTAAACTCCTTCCTCTCTGAAGGTTATCTGTTTTTGTATTACATTGGAATGTACTTGGTTTCATACAGTACATTGTCACTATGTGAGAAGGTGTCCCTTCTGTTGTGGCATGGAACTACTTAAGATAGTTTATTGTATGTGCACTGAAACATTTTTGTGTGAAGTATTTTTTGTTGCTGTTTTTGAAATGTCTCAATGCCATTGGCAGTGCTTGCTTTGTTTTGTTTTGTCTGTCTGGAGTTTGTCTTGGAGAGGGTTTCATTTATTGCAACCAATGATCTTTTTGATTTTTTTTGTTATCACTTTTACATCACGTTGTAGTTGGTTATTTAAATCGATATCAGCGTGAAAGTAGGAGCTACATATGTGCAAGCCAGTCTGTGTTGGTATCTCTGTTTCTACTGGTGTAGGCGCCATCAGTGCAGCACCTGATGTGGGGGAAAAAGTTCTGCTGAGCATCAGCAAAATTGACGGAAAGAAAAGACAGCCAGGCAGTGTGGCAGCAGCACAAGGGGAAAGCAGAGTGGTCCGTCAGAAAACCACCCTCAAAACAATCTGTACCAGAATTCCTTCTGTCAGCAAATCCTCTGGAGAGAGACTCCCTTTAGACAGAAAAACCTACTAATGCACTTCAGAGCACACAACAACAGCACAGGCGTTCTCTCATTCTCCACAGCTGACGAACAAATGACTTGAAACATACCGGTCAATGCTACGCTTGTTTGTTACGTGTTTTGTGGTCATTCTTTTTGTGTCTTGATCTTTTTCTACATGGTGGTTAAAGCTAGCTTTTTTTTTTTTAATCCTTTCTTTAAATGTCCAGTGAGATTTTGGACACCACAGTTCTTTTTTAAAGCATTTCTACCTCATGGCTACAAAACACACGTGGTATTTGATTTATCTTTCCAAATGTCAGTTTGTGAAAAATACATTAAAATGAAAAAAAAAATGAAAAAAAAAGAAGTGGAGAGAAAAACACCATCAAGTTTGCGCAGTCTACCTCAGATGACTGTATTTAAAACATTAAGCTGATGGTGCAAATGCAGGATGCAGCATAGCCTAGTGTGTGTCTCTCTCACTGTGTGTCAGATCTGAGCTCAGCAACACACACCTGATAAAGAAAACTGAATGACGACGTCAAAAACTTTCACTTTTGTGTGAGGAAGGAACAATGGACAGTGGGGTCAGTCTAAAGGTGACCTGGTAATGTATAATCCAATACATTTGCTTTAATCTTTTGTGAACTACTGTGGTTGTGCGCGTGTGAATGTGTATATACGTGGGCACACTCTTCTTTTTTTTATTTAGTGTGTTGAATTTTATAAATTGTTAGTATATATAACACACTTGCACAACTTTAAAACAGAGTGTAACGTGTTTCTGTTGTACATACCTATACATACAATACAAATGCACCACTTGTTTATATGTGTGAATATGTTGCCATACTTGCAGTCAACTTAAATGTATTTTCATGTAATCTGAGGTACAAGCAGCAACAAACGATTCATTAAAGACATTTTCTTGGGAGATTATATCTTGTACATCTCTTTTTTTTAATGTCTGGAGTCACATTAAGGCTTTAAAAACAGGTTTTGTTTATCAGTAGAACAGAAAAGTAAATGCATTGTCCTGCCAAAAAACAGCCCAGCTGAAAAATCGCCTTAATGAGCCTTGAGTTAGTCACCCTTGTGTACAATTATAAAATCATTGGTGTTTCGCAGGAAGCCAGTGCTGTCGCTTCTCTCATTAAAATGTAACAATTCATTTCTCTTGCTGTGGTAAGAGTGGCAAGACCAAAACATTAAAGCATTAATTATCTTTTTTCCATCACAAAGAATTTGGATTATATGAGTACCCTTAATGAAACTGATGTGCTTTTGCCCACTATATTTCTAGGGTATCATTATATAGCTGCTGCTGAGGTGTGGGAAGCTGCTGTATAGCCTCTATAATTATCTGTGAAAACTCAAACGCTTCAGAGGAGGTTAAAGTGCATCTGGGGCTGCTGTTTTCTTTATTTTTCCACTTTGAAACACTATAGCCATGAAGTATGATCAGAAATAATTTATGACACGCCTCTTTTTTTCCCATCCTTTAAATATATATCTTAAAGCTTTGAGCTTATAAGACTGCTAACAGGAAGAGACCAGATCATTTTCTCTGCTTTTCTGCTCTAAACCTTATAAATACTATACACCAAACTATTCTGTAAATAACCTCCATACACAAAGCTGCAATTGGTCTGCACTACACAGTAGGGGGTGTGATACATGAAATACAAGCTGCCTGCAGGTTTTATGTAATTTGAGGTAGTTTGGCCTCCTCTTCTCCGACTTCGAAACTGGACTTTCATGGAGTGCCCTTTTGTTTTAGTTTTTGCCATATTTTACAAGAGCTTCTTCCATTATTTGGGGTTTACACATATACTAACAATGTAAAGAGTCTGGTATATGTGATAACATGCACAGGAGTGTGAACCTCGAGGTTATCTGTCATAACAGTGCTGTGTCCTCTTCACTTTAAATCGTCCTCTTTTCAGAAGCTTTGCCTCACACCTCTGTTCACTCTTTGCACGACAATTAAAATATGCTAAGTGATCATTTTCCTTAAGTAGTCTTAAATGTGCAATCTATTCAAATATGAGAGGAAATTGCCCACAGCCCACAAAAAACCAGAGGTGGTTGAACAGGGGGTAAAGCTGGAATAAATTATGCAAATAACACAAAGGACTTTACCACTTGAAAGCCTAATTTTCCTATAATCAGCACACTGTCGCCTAATATTTTTTTCCCACCTCTTATTAAAAGTGACTGTTCTTTTGCCGATCATCAGATGGCTCTATCTGTCACTGGTCTGTGAAATGACTGCAGCCTGCCAGACTAAATGCTAAAGCGTTTTGCTGGAGCTTTTAGATGATGGTTACATTCCCACACAAGTAATTATGCATCGGAGAGTCCAGAAATAAGGTTTAATTATACAGTAATCGTCTGTGATGGACACTAGGAAGTGGTGAGTACCACCAGACTGCAATCCATCAATGACAAACCTCTGGCCAGTTTTAATTCCTCCTCATTTGCATCCTAACCTCCACACCAAGTTGTGCAAATGCTGTTAAATGTTAATAGGACCTGTCTCGCCACTCAAAATGAATGCTTAAGCCATTTTTTAGTCACCCCCCACCCCCGTGCCGCCCCCACTATCCCCTCCTTTGTGTTTCATCTCTCGTCCTCCCTTTATATACCTACTTCTTCAACGCTCTCTCTCTTTATTTCCTCCCAAAGCCATCATCTCCATACCAGTCTCTCCTTTCCTGTCATCCTTTCTCCAATCTTTCACTCTGTACAGCCCCTCCTCCCTACCTTCCTTCCAGCAGGCCTCACCGTGGAGGAGGCACAGAGCGGTCACTGATGCACTAATTGGGAGCAACACTTACAGTTTTATCTCCCCCCACCACTAATAGCGGTCTGCACTGAAGCAACTCACCTTAGGATGAGGAATGGATGGATGAGTTGGAAGTAGGTGTGTGTGTGGGGGGTGGGG
>JAPQRP010000014.1:19775446-19787256 GCA_037367295.1 Apogon hyalosoma
CCACACACACACACCCACCCAGATCACCACCAAAATTTAATCATTGTTCCTTGTGCCAGTATCAACATTTCCTGAAAATGTCATCGAAATCGGTCCATAACTTTTTTGAGTTATCTTGCTAACAGACAAACAAAGAAACAAACAAACCCTAATGAAAACATAACCTCTGCTGTCTTTGTAAGGTAATAAAAACAATATGCCTGAAAATTATCTACGCTCTAATGTGCAAATCAGTTTTCAATGTCTGCAATGGAGCATGAAACACCATGATGTCTTTTCTCTGTGGTTTAACATCCTTATCTGGTGTTATTTTGTATCGTTTATCTAGTTTTCTTATGTTTGTTGTACATGTTACGCACTATTAGACACATCAAGGCATGGTCTTTTTATATGTTAATGTCCATTTAGTTTGAAATGGGGCTTTATGTTGCAATGCACACAATAAAGTAAAATAAAAAGTATCTGATCATTTTCTCCCAATGCAATAAAACTAAAATGTAAGGAATAGAAAGTATAAATATTTGTGTAAGAGGCTGAACTACAGAGAAAGGGTATTTTGCAGGTTTTCAAGTTTTGCTGCTGACATTGAAAACTGCTAAATAAGAGTAGAAAGTAAAACATTTGTGTAGGGAGTAAAGATTAAAAGATTTCAGAAAAATCAACATCTAGAAACCTGAAAACTCTACATAAATAAAATACATCCCATATTTGTTTGTATGTCAAATTATTATATATTTTTTTGAGGTGTAGTTTTCTCTTTTACACTATGTAAAGACTAAATAAAAAACCCAGTATTACATGGTGTAAAAGGTAGGATTATAACCATGTTTTGTCTTTCATATTTTCTTTTCAATAAAGTCTACTTAGGTCATTTCACTCTCCTAAACATTTATGGAATATTTGGCATTGAGTGGGACGTGATTTATTCTTGTGAGGATCGAATTTGTACACGTTCTAAGTAATTCAAGTAATGAGTTACATAATTATATTCTGTAAAGTAGAACTTGTGAGCAAAGTATTCCTTTGCAAAGTATTCCTTGTGGTACTATACAGAACCTGAGTAAAGTGACCTCCTGGTCTCCCTTAACCCATAAAGACCCAGAACTACTTTTGTGGCAGTGCCCAAACAAATCTTTCTCTCGATTAAACCTTTAAGTGATTTATCACATTTATTATAATATTATGCTCTGTATTTTGCATGTTTCAGTGAAAAATAATATATTTTCCATACATTTTCCCCTATATTTAATTCACTGATCATGTAAAATAAAGTCAATTCAAAGATTATTATTTGATGACAGAGAAAATTGAAGAAAAAGTGACTTTTTCAGCAAATACATCCATAACTGAATGTAAAAACAAGCATTTCCATCTACTGTCATTGCTCAAACTCCATGGGTTTTACTGTTGAATCAATGTTGTAGAAGATGATGGTGTTTCCACGTTCACTCTCTAAACCTCTGAACATCCAAATGGGTCATATCTGATGACCGTGAAAAGAGGACAAACTGCATTTTACTCCAATTATTGACATGTATTGATAGGATTAGTGGATCAACAGGTATTAAACATTAGATTTGAGTAAATGCTTTTGGTCACCAGCAGTTGTTTGGCTCTTTATGGGTTAATTGCAGTGTGTGTGGTACCTGGGGCTGAGGTGGCGCTGGGCCAAGGCTGAGCTCTGTCTGGATCGCAGGCACTGGCTGGATCCTGATGGCTGGCTTCTGGTATTCAGGACTGGAGGTGACGGTGCTGTAGGCGGGAGGACCAGCTGCGGTTTGCCTCTGCAGGAGCTGCAGGATGGCCTGGATATCTGCTGTCATCTGGGACTCCAGTCTGATGGCCGTACAGAGAAAAGAGTCAAATGAAAAATAAAAATGTCATATGTTTGAGTGAAGTAGACAAAGCTGGTCACTTCTCCTGACTGGATCACCAAGAGATGCTTTTTTAATTTATTTATTCACCTTTATTTAACCAGGATGAGGTCCTATAGGAATCTTTTTTGCAAGGGAGATGTGGCCAAGGTAGCAGTCTTACAAAGTCACAACTATATAAAACACATACATGATACACAACGAACAATAAAACTTAATAACAATTATTCAACCATCATGACCTCTCAAGAAAAACAGTGACATTCCTCCTTCACAGCATTCTCCACGATACTTATACTTAAAATCAGTATGTGACTACTTACATTAGCCTCTTACTTTTTCAGAGTTTAAATGAGTTTGGTTTGATAACTGTGTAACAGCTCAGTGTTCCTAATCGCAATCATTTACATTCTGATGATGAACAGATGATGAGCTACTGAAAGTATTTCTCAGCATGTCAGTCACACATGCAAATGAACAGTGTGCCATCATTAAAAAGGCCTGGATGAACAAATTAATTAGAACAGTGTTCCTGCAAAATGATGGTTAAAGACCTAATGATGCCCATATTTAACAGTAATTAAGTTGTTCTTCTAATTTAACAAACCTCTTATTGGTGTTACATCAGTGTATTTTTGTTAATGTATTTTCTGGTTGCATCATTAATTTCCACGGAGCTGCAGTGCTGTCTTCACATGTATCATATTTTAAGCTGTTCAATCAATCAATCAATCAATCAATAGATGTACAGGTCAGGTCTATAATCACAAACTAAACAATAATTGCACTAAGTCATAATAGATGCACTCTCACACAATTTGGACCAAAACTCATGATGACCCAAGCATAATTTCTTTATGCAGTGAAACCATGTCTCAACTTTTAAGCTTTGGCAACAGCAACAACTTGTTCTTTGAGTGTTTTAAAATATTTTTCTCAGTAATTTTAGACTGTTCTTTATGTGCAGTGGACAACCATCCTTTTACAGAGCCATCATATGGATACTTTTTGATGATATTAGGAGGATAATCAGTGAACATACAATTTTACATGATAAAAATGTATGTTGAAATTATATCTGTTAAAACAATGCTTACATGCATTTGTTTCTTATTTCACAGTGTGAAACTGCTGTCATTATTAAAATAAGGGTGACTTAAGTGGAATGTTTTTATTAAATTCAACCATATAATCCCTGACTATATGTTGACTTCCTTGTCAATAAAGCACAGTGAATCGTGACTGATTGATACTCGTACCAAACACAAGGGGGAGACTCATACACACATTTGATTACTGCATGTTAGTTGCTCCTTTAGAGACTGTTCTTATTAATTTAATTTTACATTCACATTGTTGTTTCAGTGCATTTTTGGCTGACTGTTTGTTTGATGGTTGGTGTGGTGACGCAAAACAAACCATTAGAAAAATGTATGTATTACTTTACGATGGTGACTGATCCCTTCTTGAAACATTAGCAGGTGTGTAATTCTATATTACATCCTGCTGGTGAGGTGAAACATTAGTGTATTTGCAGGTCAAGGACTTGCAGCTTATGACTTTGATATTTTCTGGCTAAGTTTCTGTATGAATAACAGGTTCTATGATAAAGAACACCTGCACTGTGTCATCACACAATGCAACAAATTACATCATGGCCAGAAGTAGCTGAGATGGTGAATCACCTCTTTTTCTATCTTTTTTTAGTCCATCAGCCAAACATAAGGAGACCCACAAACAGCCATGAGAGACTTTGCAGCATAGAGGGGAAAGCCTCCTTGGTGCCTTGCCAGGTTCCCGTTTTGCTCTTTAAAGGACAATGAGTACAAATAAACACTTTGGCTCAAGCCTGTTTCTAGAAAATGAGGGTTGGTTGTGCAGCAGCCGTGCCTGCCTCCTCAGACAAATAGCTCTGCAGCCTCTGAACCTGCATAAATGAATGAATGATGTCCAGCTGTGTGGACACTTGCTGCTGCAGGGTGACTGATCTTTTGTTTCGTGAGGGCAGTACATCATTGTGGCAAAGAGCAGATTTTTTAGACAGTTCTTTACCTTTTATTGCTACATTTTTTAACAAAAACATTTCTTTCTCCCTCTTTCTCTCTTAGTTTTAATAAAACTCTGCAACTTCACCATGACATCCACAATCCCAACCCCACAGAATGACGTAAAAAGACTTTGCAATGTGTCTGCATCCCATGGCTGCATGCTATAAATAGACAGCTGCTGACTGTCTGCCTCCCCCTCATCTGTATCAGTGCAGCAGCTGAGAATCAAACGAGCTGCTCACACAGTCCTTGCTCTGCAGTGACTGTGTGACTACACTAAAATTTCAGTTAAGTTCCCATTCTACGCAGAATCACAGTGTTAGCCCTGTGAGGTCTGAATGACTTTGGTGAAATGAGCTGCGAGTTGGTGGATTGGAGAAAAATAAAAGCCTATTATGGGAAACTGAGCCCAGCATTATACCAAATGTGTCTCTTTTATTCAAAGGTCAAGAGCCTCATCTCTAAAACACATTTTGTTTCAAACCTTAGCTCAAAGCTGCCAATGTAGAAAATATATAGTAATTCCAAATCCATTCCATAAATGTAATTCAGATCCATTAGAATAAAATGTGTTTATTCCATCATTATTTGAGTCTATATAGCCATTAGAAATCTATCTAAAAAAGCCTTAACTAAGATGTTCAAAGGGTAAAAAGGGTATTATATTAAAGTAACTTTTATGAAGAAAATCAGCCAACTGCCCCTCAGCAGAGGAATGGATAGAGTTAATACAGTACACAGAATGGGATAAATACTTTGTTACTCTGCCTAGTTATGCACAAAACATTCTTATTGAGGACATTTTATACAGTTAAATTCATAGATCCTTGACTAATATGGGTTTCTGAGCTTTTTCATAATCTCATTATCTTTCGACAGTTTACCAAAGAGAACTGCCTAATTTCCTAAATTACTATTATATCATTATTGTTTCTACTTAATGATTTACTGAACTGTCTCCAAAACATGTTGATGTACATCTCTGAGGTTGCCATACTTCCCTACAAAATAAATGGTATTGGATACAAGTTTAAAAAGTGGAGTCAAAATATAGTGTTTGCAGATTTCTAATACTCTCTGTGGCAAGGGTGTATCTCTATGTAAGTGATGAAATATTCTTAATTATCTGCAAAATAAAAAATAGTGCACTTAATAATGGTTTACTGAGCTATGTGTTAAAGTACTGGTCAGAAGCAACAGTGAAAAGACCTACAGTATATGGCTCCAATATATTATTACTGTACACTTGGTTCTTTTGTCTATTTCTCTTTATTTATGAAATTTTCATTCAATTCATGTTATACATTTTCAATAATTATCTATTTTTGTGTGACTATTATTTCACTGGATCTGTGTGAATTCTTTATTCTTTACCAGAGAAGCAAGATATGAAACATCTGAAACAATGCTCTATTTCTTTTCTGCATGTATTTGCAAATTTTCCTGACATAAGACTGTTTGTCCTGGCATTCCTCAATTATTTCCTCCGCTCTTTTCCATGAAATGCTTTTAGATAATTTTATCTTAGTCAGACTGTGGGTCAAGGGACAGATGATTTTGTATATTATAGTAAATTTGTTGTATTACGCTATATAAATAAAATTGACAAACTTAGCTGGAAGAAACAGCTCATCTAGCCTCTTCTCTCGTTTAAAGGGCAAATGGAGAATGTCACCCCATGTTTTTCACCTGACCTGAATCAAATGTTTCCCTGGATCTAAATGAGCCAAGTTGTATTTTACACTTTTAACTTGCATAGACTAAATTGTCTGTGGTGTAAAGTGCTTCCACTTCAGCATCTGCCTCTCTTCTCAAACAGGTTTAAGCAAACTGTTTTGGTTTTACATTGCCAACATGTGGTTTCCATGTCAACTCCACCTGTTCAGGTGCTGCTGCAGCAGGTCCAGCCGTTGCTCCACCTCCCCGTAGGTGAGGTCTGTGTCACTGTCATCCTCCCCAGCTGGCGTCTCCTGACACTGTGCGGACTCCTCCACGCCCTCACTGGGCTGCTGACGCGCCCACTCGTCTGCACTGAGCTCTGTGCACACACACACAATAAATGATGTGTTAATAGAACAGCGCCTCAAGGGAACCATTTTCCTGTGTTGTGCCTTCTCATCATTTAGCTTCACTAAGCTCTGATCAGCTTATCACCTCCTGAACATCTATCCTACACAAGGCAGAAAACATAACTAAAAACACCTGTGACTGAAATTTTGTTTGCTCCCTTTGGGTGTCTATGGATGCAAGCAATCATTGAAGATTAAATTGATGTTTCCTCCATGTTCTTCTCATCTGGCTGTTTATAGAAATCGATATCAGTCAGCTCTCCACTCTGGCAGAAATCCTCTTATAACTGCAAAAGCTGAATTATGGGATATTACTATCAAATCAACATGCTGACACAGTTTCCTATCTCTGTGTAGGATCATGCTGAGTTGAACTTGTCAGTTAAATTAAGGGGAATCCTACAGTCAAGGTTATTGTTGTTTTAGTGTTTGTCAGTGTGCACAGGAGCTTTGTTCAAACTGAATGATTTTACAGGGATTTAAGCCAATGGTACTGTTGCTTTCTCTGACAAGAAGTCATATGAGGTCAACCTCAGACACAAACTGGTATGTTTGCGCCACATGTAGCAGGAGGCTGACAGTGAAAGCAAGGATTTCTCTTGGAACTTGGCGGGATCTCACTCCCAAATGCAACTCTCTGTATGGAAGCTGCTCACTCAAGCCTGCTGTCCTAACTGCACCAAAATCTGCAAAAGGTTTTGTCGTGCTTGAAATGTTTGTCTGAGTGCCTGTCACATCTGTTGTGCACAATTTTAAGCCAGTTTTCCAGTTTTCATGGTAAATTAACCAGACAGTTGTGTTTATCTCTACAGAAAGATTTAAACGACCAGATACAGTAATGTCAACAATATGATTTCACCTAACGCTTCCTGTAAATCCCTGATTTTGGTCATGACCTATGATCAAAAGGGGTGACCCTGGTTGTTGGACATAATCCTCTTATGTTTCATTACTGAGTGGGTTTTAGGTTTCATCATAATGACACATAATCCTTGTTTGGATTTTTAATAGGTGTGACATTCCTCTGCTGGGGCTTAGGGATCTTTGGGGTTTCTAAATTAACTTCTGAGCCAATTACCATTTGGGTAAAAAATTTTAGAGGGCATGTTTGCAGATTTACAGGAAATGTTATGTCCACTCTAACAAGATAGCCCATTGCTTATTATAGATGATATTAAACCCCTCACTGCTGGAGCTGTTTTGCTCATTTACACTAGTTGCTTTTTCATGTTTGGGCAAAAATAGAAAAATATGTTTGTTCAAAATTAATTTGACAGCAGAGAAAAAAAGGATTGTGTTAATTATTTTTTTCTAAGCCAAAAATAACTTGTAAGTAACTAAAAATGTAGAATGCATACTAAGAGGGAATATGCTTTGTTTGTTTTCACCTTTAAAGGACTGGCTCTGTGCATTGTTTCCTGCCTCTGAATCTGCAGCATTGCTCAGCCCAAGCCCCAGGGTATGGTCCCTAACCACTGGGTACCCCAGCACGCCAGAACACAGCGGCCTCTGCTCCTCTTCCTCCTCCTGGCCTTCTTCTTCCTCATCTTCCTCCTCTTCTCCCTCCTCGGCAGAGTCTCTCCTCTCCTCATTTGCAGACGAGGCATAGATCTGTCTTTGCTGCCTGGTGCAATACGTGGCCACCGGCTCCTTGTTGTGGGAGCCTAGAAGGAGATATGGTAATCAGGAAATGTGCTGGGGGACCAGTGACTCCTCTGCTAACACTTCCTCTAGGGATGTCAGGGTTGCCTCATTATCTTTGACAACAGGTAGCAAGTGTTTTGCTTTGGGGGTGAATTGAGGACAAACAATGTCAAAGGACAGTTTAACAGTGGCTTTTATGTTGAAATACTTAGAATTTTTAATGTACCAAAACTGAATATGTGCACCTGTATAGATTTTAGTGCTTTTATTGTAACTATATTATATGTACCATACATATGCACAATAAAAACGTTTTTGACATTATCTCAGTTGTTTTTGCAGGGTTGTAAATAAACGAATCAGTCTCTTCATTATGATACAACACATGAAAATGTCACAAGTCATCATTTAGGAATATCTAACATGTGTTGAATGAAACCTGTAAGATTAGATCAGTGAATGCCATATTGTTTGCAGATATATTTCTCCATAATTTTTCTGTTCTGATTTCTTTGAAGGGTTTGTTTTTAATGTTTGTTCTGTGTTTACTGTGGCCTAAGAATTTATCAAAGCACTATAGACAGGCATTAAATTACACAGAAAGAACAGCCCTTCTAGAAAGAGGCCAACTATTATTGGATATTGCAAAATTGTCATGCATTAACCAACTAAATTTAACCCTAATCTGCTTCACTTGGATAGATTTCACAATACTAGAATAAAAGTCTAGCTAATGAAATACCATAAATGTCTTGCAAACTAGAAAAAAACAAAAAAACAAAAAACAGAATTAGAGAATTTGGTTATTTAAGGCCAACATAATAATAGTATAAAATAAGGGAAAAGATGTTCCCATACTGAGACATTTTGTGAACCATTGCTTGTGCTGTTGTGAGCTTGTAACTGGTTAAATCTATCTTAATATTAGATTATATACCTTATTCTCTGATGTCCTCTGTAGCTCTTTCTGAGTTTTCTATCATTTTTTCCCCAATCAAAGAGCTATTGTTTATCACCACTTCAATGGAGGGTCAAAGGATCAAAGGACAGAGGGTGTTAAAAGTGCAAAACTCTGAATTGTAATATGAATTGAAATAATTTAAGACCAAATTAGATCTATTTTCTTACAATGAGTTAGTGAGTCTGATGGTTGCTATCCCCTTGGAAAAAAAATGGACCTCTAAGATCCAAGGCTTTGAAATCCATTTACTGCAGTGTAGTTATTCATTACAATCACTTCATACATTGCATCTGGTGCTTGTGTGTCCTTATTGTAATTCAACTGTTACGTCAATATGAAATAAATAAATAAATGATTTCTATTTAAATCTACAGTCATGTATGATAACAGGAATAGATCATATGACTGTCTTCAAAATGTTTCACACCTGGTGAATTGCAGCAGGATCCGCTGGCTGCTGGGCTGTGAAATGTTCAGCACATTTGCTGTCCACACTTGTGTTATATTGGGAGAAAGTGATACTGTGTTCAGAGCTCCTGTAACCATGGTGACCAATTAGATTTGCCTAAATCGAAGCCAAACTGCTGAGTACTGCTGCGTAGAGGCTCCATATCCAAGTCCCAAGTCTCCTGGCTGTTAGAAGTCAAATTACAACTGCTCCCAGGGTGCGGGCTGCTCTCGTTAAAACACAGCTTATTCTGTCATTTTGAAAGCTTTTCCACAGTCTGAGTAGAGAGAGGCTGCTGTGTTTATCTGCAGAGAAACAGATCTGAGGAGCCTTGAGTTAACCATCGCTTACAAAGTTAAGGTGAAACAAGTGCATAGTTTAAAGGGAGAGGAAGGATTGCGTATGACTTCAGGGTATTACATGGATACGTTTCCTTAAAGATGTTCCAGTACGCAACACAAGCAATGCCAGGAGGCATCATGCTATTGACTTACTTTTAAACAGAGGGGGAAAAACAATATAGACTGTATTTCCCTTGTGTTTGAATCTGTACAGCATACATATGTTCTGAATAATACAGAGAGGGGTCAGAATCTTCAAACTGATGACACATATTATGGCAAATATTCAATGACTGTTAGAAAATAATCTCATTAATATGTATAAAAAAAAACAAACAAAAAAAAAACAAATCAACATATTTCTTCAGCTGAATAACTTTTCAGTCCACTGTAGGGAGCTGTTATTAAATATACTCCACCCACTGTTGGTGTAAGACAATGATTTAATTCAGCAGGAGTCTCTCTAACTAATTAAAGCTGCAGGAGGAAATCACCCCAGTATCTGAAAATACACAGCTTCCTTCTGTGACTCTCCTCTCTGCTCAAACCAACATGCTAAGTATAAAAATATAAATGATCTGATACTCATACAGAAACTGTTGTGGGGAAAAGAAGAGAATAAAGCAGTATAATTATGACTGAATCTGATTTGACTTGTAATCAGCCTTAAGTGATGCATTTACCTCCCCACCTGTCTCCCCACCCCAGCCTTTTTTCTATTACATCAAGCACTGCAGCTTTGAACAAATCTAAATTTCAAGAATACCCTTTCCTCACTGAAGTGATTAATAAGTTTCAGTTCTTTAACTCTATCTGTTGCAGTGAATACATTCTTATTTCTTAAACAACCGTACATTTTCGAGGGAGCATAAAGATTAGACTGTGAGCGATGGAAAAAAGTCACGTGGTCTGATGAGTCCAGATGGAACACAGACAGATCACGTGTTCTGGGGTTGCTTCAAGTCTTCAGGTCTAGGCTCACCGGTGTTATGTGTCTAAAACACAAAGTTATTGAAACAATACTACTAAAACAATAGTACTTTGTAGGAGGCTTCCTTGATTTATTTTTTTTAATTAAGAAAACAAAATCACACAAACACAAGCTACATTAAATATTATTCTTGTTATTGACTAATGCATAAATATTTTTTTTATTACTTATTTGGTATCAGTGTTGTAAAGTAACAAAGTAATAATACTTCACTAAAATACTCAAGTATGTTTTAAGCGAATGTGGTGTTTTCACTGCTGAAATTACTGATGACAGCAGCAAGGTTAGGAACCTGATTTGTCATTGTGTAAGTGCAAAAGATGGTTCATACTCAACCTGTAGGCAATCTGTTGATGTGAGGGAGAGTTCAATGAAGCTATGCCAAAAAACAGGTTGGTATTATATCAATGGTTTAGACTGCGGATGCCTTGTTTACAAAGTGTAATGTAGGCTCCACGTCTTGAAGTGCCACATAAGCTTCATAATTTTCTTTTCTTTTTTCAAAATTCTGACATTTATAATAACAGCAGTAGCCTACTCCTGTTAAGGTTTTTAAAATCTTGTTTTTGAAGTGTGTGATGTAGACATCGTTTTCAATATTTTGACAGCTTGTCTTTTATTTTACCATGTTTTATAAAGTCTATAATATTCAAAATTCTGACTGCCTTTGGTTGTTATTAACATTTACTTTACTTTTTCTTTCATTAGTTGAGTACATTTAATTGTAGTTTACTTGATATACTTAAGTACAGTGAATATTAGATACTTAAAGACTTAAACTTGAGTAGCAGTTGGTGACTTGAACTTCTACCAAAGTAATTTTTTGGTAGAGTACCTGTACTTCTACTCAAGTGTGACTTTCCAGTATTTTATACAACACTGTTTGGTATACAAAATGTTAAAGCTGCAGTGCTGCATATTGCAATTCACTTCCTGTGTTTTAATGCTGTAGGAAATCTACTCTGTGGTGCGGTTCTGTCTGATAACAGGTGTTTTCAGATAGGCATGGAGGTTAAATACATCTTCTTATTGGCTGTTCTGATTACCAAACACTGATTAAGTTCTGCGTACAGCTCTATCCTATGTCTTGACACAGAAGCTTGGAAAGATGGCGTCACTATTCCATAACGGTATGAAATGGCATCAGGTTATCTATATTTATGTTTAATATGTAGACTTGGACAGATAGGACAGATGTTTCCCTGAATTCAGGCCTTGAAGTTTTAAAACAATATAAAGCAAAACATCATGGAGGCAGCATTGGAGATTTTGTCACACTGTACACCTGTGATTAAAATATGGTTCTATTAAAAATGTCTTGCCAAATTTTAATTGATTAAAGTGAAGAATGAAATTGTGGGCGGCACGGTGGTGCAGTGGATAGCACTCGTGCCTCACAGCAAGAAGGTCCTGGGTTCAATTCCAACACCAGTC
>JAPQRP010000014.1:19793306-19815305 GCA_037367295.1 Apogon hyalosoma
TGGCTGGGATAGGCTCCAGCGACCCCCGTGACCCTAGTGAGGATAAAGTGGGCTCAGAAAATGGATGGATGGATGGATGAAATTGTGGCAAATTTTATACTCTGATCCATTTTATAAAGTAATGCCAAAAACAATTTTCTGTAATTTCCCCCCCATTTGCTAGATTTAACAGACAAACCTGAAGAGTTACGGTTAGAATTAATCAGTGGAAAAACCATTGCCCTGCATCTGTGCACAAAGGAAATGAGTGCTTTGTTAGTGATGAGTGCATCTCTTGCTGTGAGGAAAACAAGGACTGAAATGTCTGCTGGTGTAAAAAGAAAAGTTGCTGCTGTGAAGAAGTGTTTGAAGAACTGAACCAGAAAAAGAAAATGAAAGATACTGTTTCAGTCTGACCTGTAGAGGATTTTCTTTTGTAGGACACCCGCCTCCGACACCTGATTTCATCCATGTTAGAGTCAGGATGCTGTGGATAGGTTGTCTGAAAACAAGGGCGAGAAAACAAAGCATGACCAGAATATACTGAACCAAATCCAAAACTCACAAGGAAAATCATAAATAGTGATTCTCTGAAACTATACAGTCCTTGAATAATGAACCTAAACCACCACACATCTTGTTGAAACACCTTGTATGTCCTGTTTTTGATGTAATCCTTCCGGAACCATCTCATGTGGTCCATCCTCTGTTTTGTCCCTCTCTTCTTTCCAATTCTCTGAATAAATAACTAAAGGCCAACACAAAGTGCACCTCCCGCTCTTCTCTTTTAGAGATTAACAACAGCCATAGATTTTCATTCACATGTTGCCACAGGCCTGGCATATGTCTGCACTGCACAAAATGTGTCCTAATTACAGCCTCGAAATGTCCAACCCACCCTCAGTACTTGACAAATACATCTCTTACTAAAGTCTTCCAGCAAATGGCAGAAAAAAAAATTGGCCAAATTAGCCACTATTCTCACAATCATGGAAAAATTGAAGCACTGGGAGAATAAAAAGGCATTTGAATGGGCATTAATGAGATATGGTCTAAGGAGCAGCATTTCATTTTAGCTGACTGTCTTATCTGGAGGAAACTTCTTGTTACAGTAAAGCATCAGCACTAAAATTAATTTTCAATAGAAATTTCTGTTTCTCTACTTCTATTATCTGTGAGAGGAATTTCAGCACTGATTACTTTTGCGTTTTCATCACGTAGGTCAAAAGTCAGCTCCAGGTTTGTGAAGAAGTGGTCTGCAAACTCTGGATACATGTCCAGCACCTCTAGGATCTCCTCCC
Organism: Apogon hyalosoma; assembly: GCA_037367295.1. NCBI lineage: Eukaryota > Metazoa > Chordata > Actinopteri > Kurtiformes > Apogonidae > Apogon > Apogon hyalosoma. The sequence continues at coordinate 19,794,587 of JAPQRP010000014.1, forward strand.
TCTGGATCGTGTGGAGGTCGCAGTAGCTCAGTGCTCGCACATCCGCACAGGATTTCCCTGGCTTGGCAAATAAGTGGATCATCTCACCAAAGATGTCATTCTTGCCTTAAAAAGGAGAGCAGGGAGAGAATGGAGTGATAGTAAAATCTTAAAAAAAAAAAAAAAGACTGAAAATTATTTACATGTCACTAATGCTTCAAAACACAGTGTCATGTAAAAAAGTCAATGCCCTCAAAACAAAAAGCTGATGTTTGGCTCACATTTTTTCACTGACACTGAATGTTTAAAAGGTCATTTCTGTGGAGCTCAATGAATGTTATGAAGTCGCAAACTGCTCAGATGCAAATTTGGGCATCACACATTAGACTCATGGACATTGTTATTATATATCACAACAGAAAACATACACAGCACAACATAATACATCAACCCACACAAAGAAATATAAGCAAATTCCAGCAAATGAGTTAAAGCTTCACTTGGCAAGCAATTGACCAATTTACCAGACATTATTAATGTAATAACATCCATATCTGCACAGAGATTTTTACAGTGAAATACACTATTGTGATCATTCATTACATTACATCTGTAAAATAAAAACTGCAAGTCAAGTATGAGCTAGATCAATAATAAAAGCCAAGGCTGAGGTTGACAAAAACAATAATAATTAAAAAAAGTTCTTGAATATAACAGACTATGTAAAAATATTATTGATAAACTTTTGATGTCTGTCATGCAATATGCTGCCAGTGAATACTGATACTCCAAAAAATTAATGTCATGTTTCCTCAGGACTCAAATTATATCATAAATTGACATAATGTCTATGCTTTTACTGTTTCTTCTAGTACAAAATCATTGTACAGTTAAATGTTTTTCATTTTGTCCAACCTTTTTTTCTTAATACATCTTGTTACACATTATGTGTAACATATTTTCTGAACTTTTTCCATAATTTTGTTCTGTTGCATCTTTACAAATGGGGACCCTGCTCTAGATGTCACTTGGCTTTGGTAAGATCAACATTCATAGACTTTTATAAACTGAAAATGTAGCTTTTCCCCCTTTTTTTTTTTGTTTTTGCCATTTCATCAACACTAGAAAAAAACACATTTTACATGTAATTCTCTATCACTCTCCTCATTTATACTTTACCATTTAACCGACTACAAACAGCCCCAAAAGCTGGCAGCTAGAATGTAAAAAAAGGGACCATATTGTCAAAACTACACATAGTGTGATCTAGTTATCACTAGTCTAGTGATCTAGTTATGTTGGTGTGAACTGAAAACCAGTGTTTTTCAAGTAAATGCAATCTTTCAGCTCATTTTATTATGAATCTTTAGCCTTAACTATTATTCCTACAAATGTATTTTCAATCCCTGGTTAAAAAGTAACCAAACATGTTATCATACCTAGCAGCTGCATGCTTGTCTGGTCTGCTTTCATACATCTGTTGTTGGTATTTGCCAGATTGTGTTCCTTCTGCTCTGTTTGTCATGTATTGTATCTGTATATTGGTACTTTTAACTGTTTTTGTTCTGCAGTGTCTTTTATCAGTTTGTTAGCCTCATAGCATTATTGCCAAACTCTTACACAAATGGACAAAAGTAGTGGAACACGTTGAATTCAAGTGTTTCTTTTCTAACAGGAGTCTGAGCTACAAAACAACAATGACAAATGTCATAATATAGTTTTATATGACAAACATCATTGCATTTATTTGGTTAGTTTGGCTTAAATTGCTATCTTTGCTTCCAAAAAGTATCAGAGGTGCTCACAAAATTGATTTTTTTCCCCACGACTATGATTTTACATGTTCTACTTCTAAATGTCTTAAAAAAAATAATAATAATAATTGTGCTCTGACTAAATAATAATTTTCTGCCACAGCTAACCATCTACTGTCTTCACAACTCACTTAGGAGGAAAAATCTCCCATTAAACTTTAAGGAAATATTGATGTTTATAAACTATATGGACAGACATTTTGGGGCACAACATGGCTACAGCTTGTAAGATGTCCTGTTCATGCAGATTTACCATATAAACATCAATATTACTAATCAAAATTATATTAATCACAGTATAAAACTGCATTGATATTTGTCATTATTGTTTTGTAGCCCAGACCCCACCTAGAAAAGAAACACCTAAATTCAATCTGTCCCAATACTTTTGTCCATTTGTGTATGAGTTAGGCAATTATGCTATGAGGCTAACAAATTGTTTTCTTTGTCTTGTCTAACAGTGTTAGTTTTATTCCCAAGCTTTTGCCTATTCAATAGTCCTGTATCGACAACTTGCACTGTCTACTTGTTTGACATCTTTAAGGTTTAATCCTGGATTGTATGCCTTTTCCTGGTCTGCTGGGTAATTTAACACCTAGCCAAAGGACATCAGTTTCAAAGAAGCCATTGAACACTTGAACATTTACAGTAAATCGTCTCCTTAATAAACTTTTCTCCTCTCCATCCTGATTTATTTTTATCTGTGGGGGAACAGGACATCTACAGACAAAGACAAAAGACAAGAAAACCTTAGTATAGTGATGATTTTAATCTATCAGCTGAGAGAGCAAGCAGCTGGACAGTATGCAGTAGAATATGCAATGACCTATAAAGAAACAGGCCACCTGGCAGAGAAGCGTGACAATGTAAAAACCCTAAAGGACATCCCTGTCATCTAAAAAAGGATATACACAATGGTAGTCACATGGAAATTGTACAGTACACACAATCCTGTCTCTTTGGTCACAAATGACCTACTTCAATGGCCTTAGGGTTTATCACGCTCAGTTTGGTGCAGAAAAGTCAGGGATGGCACAGCACAGGATATATGCAAAATCACAGGATTTACTATGTATTTAGTGTATTTATTTTAATGGAAATGATCAGTATAGTTAGTAGCGACAATTATATAACTCACTGATACTAATGCAGTGTTTAAAGTGTTCTATGGTATAAACACAACACAGATATGGATTATATCGGATGTATTAATAAATTCATCCTTTAATCCTTTTCTTCATGTTTGCAAGCATTTAGGTGGTGGTCCTCACATATACCATTCATATAATATTATAGATAGATTTTTCAATGAATATCAACCAAATCTAGTAAGGATTTTCATTGTATTCTTTGAACATAAGAAACTGGAAACTGAAACTATTCTTTTTTTTTTTTTTTTTTACATTTTCAATTTCTACAAGAAAAACCTTGTGGAAATGCTAGTGTTTCAAAAATAAATAAAATGTAACTTTTTGCTTGGGAGAGGTGGAAAACTGTATGTACTTTTAAAATGAATACGTGCAAATGGAAAAACATTACAGAGCAGTTCAGGTTCAGTACATCTCTATGAGAATCACAACACACTTATGCAGAAACATATGAGACTCTGAAACACTGATATTTTCTACTAGTTATTATCCATTACTTGTAACTTACATTTAGAAAATCTTCTCTGCTTTTTCTCGCTGTCATAAAGTCTTTTCTCATGAGAAACTAAAGTCCTAAAGCCTCTTGAATCTATCACAGTTTCCTGACAAAAAGTACATTACTACAGCCACTGTTGTTGTGTCACTGAGTTGTTTTGATATGTTCAGATTCAAACTAATCGACCAGAATCTGACCTAAAGAACACAGGTCTACTGAAAACCTCTGATCAGAGTAAAATCATTTTTTCTAATTCTATGATGTAGAGTATGACTCAGCATCAAGAAATAAGGAATGGGGGTTGCTGAACTGAATGACTGTCAGGTGCACATAATTTTGTCACACTGTAGCCACTGTAGCCTAATGTCGGTGCCAATTTTTAATCACAATCATCAGATCAAGTGGAATAGCAACCTTTACAAGACTCCAGTAAAGTGTGTGTGTGTGTGTGTGTGTGTGTGTGCGTGTGTGTATGCGTGTGTGCGTGTGTGTGTGTAAGTGTGTGTGTGGGGGGGCATATGTCTCAATTATTTTTTCTTCCGTCATTCCAAAAATGTTCAATCGAGGGTGAAAAATGCATTCTCTGTCTCTTGTTTCATCGTTTCGATGTCTCTTTCTTCACAGCCATGAGTGTGCAATTACAGATCCAAACCATTTGCACCTCCCTTTGAGATGTGTTAAATATAGACACTGTTTCTATGAGCAAAATTGCTTTCGGGTTTGATAAATCACTTCGCATGTGCTAAATGAATATATTTACATTTTCTCCTCCTAGCACATGCACAATTGCGTGTAAATGCCCCATACTGCAAATGTACTAACTGGATGCAGACACGCTATATTGCACATTTGAAAGACACAACCCTCATTGTGTACTGTTAGTAAATCAGTTTGTAAATTTTTTTGAGTTTGCACATGTTTTTATACACGCAAACCTTTAGCAGATCTGGCCCTAAGTGTATGAAGAGCTGCTGAAATAGGTGTTTGACAAAGGCTTTGACCAACTGTGGAGTTTCATATAACATAAAATGACTTGGTTTGTGAACAAAAAGCCACTTAGAGGTTTTTGAGTCCCTCTTAATTAACCTCCCAGTCTACAGCTCAGGTATTAAACAATATTTAACTGATCAAGGTTCGAAGTTCTTTATATTCACATAAGTGTAGAGGATGGATTCATATGGATGGAAATAAGTAATTTGTCAGTCTTTGTTATTCCTTATAAAGCTCTTACTGTTTTTTATTTATGTATGTATTTATTTATTTACCTGCTATTGTCCAGTATCATCTCTTTTAAAGTGGGACCTTACCTGACCCAAGTGACTGCACTTTTGTTTAATTAGCAGAGAGAGCATAATCCCTCTTAATTCTGTATCTTTAGGGCATTTATATCACATTTACTTCTAACTGTCCGTGTTTCAACTGATTCATTTGTTTTGAATATTAATGACTGTAGTTATTCTAGGGTTTTATTGTTTTACTGAATTGTAATTATTTTCATTACCTCCTCTAAGGAGATTATGCACTGATTTTCATGAATCCTCAATGTGATTATTTTTATTTTGCATTGTTGCACAAGTTCATCAAACTGATTTCTACCTAAAGAGACAGTAAGACACAAAAAATATGACCCCATCTTGTATCCACTTTGGACTGGACTGCAACATTTTGCTATTAACAGTGAACATTGATTTGCACATTGGAGCAAAGTTAATAATTAGCATTTTCTGCTTTTTTTTTGTACTTTATTTGGAGTTAGAATATGTTTGCATTACATCAGTATGTTTTGCACATTTCTACCTGCTATTTCTGTGCAAATCTATGTGCTACTCTTTACACTTCAGAGTAACTTTCAGAGCCTGTACTTTTGAACTTTTACTGGAGTGAAAGTTAATCACAAGCATATTAATGTCTATTTTTGCCACCTCTTCCTTTCTAGTTGTCTCCTTTTTCTCAGCTTTACTGAAAATGAGGCCTTCAAGCATGTAGTTTAGCAAAGGCTAAATGAAAGCAAAATGATATAATAGTAATTTATAGTGCTGGTGAAAGCCCTTTTGTAGTGTAGTAGAGTAATACATGAACGAATGGAAATGCTGTATGGGCACAATACTGGAAATGAGTAATCAGCAGCTTTTTTGCAGAGGCAATGTGCTGAGTTAGTGTGTGACCTACAACTTCAACATACATGGCTCTTGCTCATTTTGACCCTCTTATGTCATCTTTTTTTCCTTGTTAAGCCTTATTGGCTTTGTAGTAGAGTCACTGAAATAAAACAAGGGCTTACAGGCTGCAGTCGCCTGCAGCTGTGAAGGGGAAGATGAGGTTTATTGTGATTCCATCTGGATACTGTCTAATGCCATGTGGCTTCTGTCATCCATCTGTCATCCACACAGCACCATAACCATCCTGTCAAGCTTGCACTACCTTCCTTTATCAGTATTTTACTCCCTTTACCTCCTTAATTCCTCCGTCTCCTACTCTGCCTACTTGTTTAGCTCCCCATCCTTCCCTGCCTCTGCTGTCATCCCGCTCTATTTGAAAGCAATCTTGCTCTTTTTGTCATTGGCATGGATCCTCTGTTACCCTCATCCCACCGTGTGTCCTCCCCCACTCTTTACTGTCCTCTCCTTCATCTGAGGCATGACTGTGAGGCAGCGGCAATCACACTGTTCTTTGCAGTAAATTATTACAACATACCCAACAGGGATCTCAGCTGCCAACCCAGCCATGGCACACCAGAATAGAGCCATCTTCATTTAACTGGCCCACCTGCGTCGCCCCTAACCATGCTCTAATGACAGTGCTATTAGCCTTGATTTCTGTGCTTCCTTTTCAAGTCTTTTCCAGATTTTTCCTCCCTCAGTTAGAAAAATCACTGGGATAATTTGAAATGTCTAGTTGTTAGAAAGTGAATGACAAAGTGATAGTTTATTTTAGTCATTAGTGTAGATAAGGGATGGAAACCTCCAATTGTAAGACATAAATGTTAGGAGACAGACATCTGATGAGAATCACTAAAAAGATGCTTAACTGAGACATTTTGCATGCCATATTTAATTCCAATAACATGCTACTTTTTAGTGTATGTTCAGGTTTTTTAAACATGAGACATGTTCATAATGCCAGTCAATGACTTTCCTTTGAAGTTTTTGTTTTCAATGAGTTGTGAAATGGGAAACTTGGACACTGATTAAAATGTTATGGTTACAGTTTCCTATCTTTTAGTTTAGTCCCTTTTTCAAATTTAATACCAATCTAATGATTTTCAAGTGGTCAGTGAGTCTTGCCTTGAGTACTGCTTAGGATGACTAAACGTCCTGTTATGCCTGGACATGTCCTCTTTTCACGTCCTGTCCGGTTTACAAATTAGCAAAACTGTCAGGTTTTTGATTACTGTAACTATGTTCAGTGTTAGGAATAATGGGGTTACTAACGCCTGAGGAAGATAATAATAATAATAATAATAATAATAATAATAATAATAATAATGCACCCAAAGCACTCTATATTATTAATCAATTCACTCTCACATTCTCCCTCTGGTGATGGTAAACTACGTTTGTAGCCACAGGTGCCAATTCGCACCAAACGGTCCCTTCGACCACCACTGAACATTCATACACATTCATACACCAGTGTGAGTGTGAGTGGCTGGAGGAAAGGTGGGTGAAGCGTCTTGCCCAAGGACACAATGGACAGACTAGAACAGAGTGGGATTCAAACCGCCAACCCTTCAGTTATTGGACAACCTGCTCTACCTCCTGAACCATGGCCGCCCCATAATAATAATAATAGTAATAATGAATGATGCCTCCTGGTCTGGGAGCTCAGAAGACACCCCTTTGTGCAAGCTGTTATCTGTTGAGTTAACCTGTTTAGCATTGACCGTTGATGCTTTCATTATATGTTAAAGTGGCTCCATGTGGTCCGAGACACATACTCTCCCTCCCCCTGGGTGTGAATCCCTTTCCCCCTTCCTGGAGTGCACCCCCCCTCTCTTTTCCCCTGAATGTGGATTTCCTGGCTCCTTCCTGGAGTACAACCACTTTTTCTTGATTTCTTTGTTTGTCTTTTGTTTTCTGTTCACTGCTTTGAAATAACTGTATAAATACCATCTGAAAAGTTAGATTCGGGGTCAGACTACTGAATCAGACTGTCTGCATCAGTACTCTCACTGTGCTCTGGAACACTAAATAAAGCTACACTCATTGCAGCAAACTTTGTACAAGGACCGGAAATTTTCTTCAACACGTCATTATTGTTTCTCAGTAATGGGTAATCAAGTTAATTACTATTTGAGTGAGTCTGAGGTGTCCACGCTGCCTTCACGTGAACGACTAATTCCATCTCCGAGTTTGAGTTGTCCGCAGCACACCCCATTCAATTGAATGCAGCTTTATGCACAGCTAACTTAGGGGAGGAGTTATCAGTGAGAGTCCAACTGACTGGACTGAAGACAATTTACCACTGTATCAGGGGGAAGCGACTGAAAAAAAAATGGAGGCGCAAGATTAAACTGGAGTAGCATCTTCTTCCTATAAATGCAGATCACCTGATGTGGTGGAAAAGCTGGGCCCTTGTGTACCCCAGCCTTACCAAAGTCATGGTACAGAAGCTCTGTTTAGTGGGAACATCGGTTCCATCTGAAGGAGTATTCTCTAAGACAGAACTAATATCAGAGAGAAGTCACCTCAAGATGGCAAAAGTTAGATCACTTGTCTTCCCTAACTCAAATTTGCCAAAGGATAAGAGGGGGGGGGCAGTTGAACCCACAAAGGTGCTTTAATATTTCAGGGGTGTCTTTGATTTTGTTCTCACTCCAATAAATATGAAGTTAAACGGAGTACCTGTCTATGCAGTTCTACTCTATGCAACTGCAACTGTCAAACATGCTCAAAACTCAGTTTTCTTTTACATTTTTGAAAGTTTTTCAAAAAATTAATGCAATAATAAAGAGATTCAGGTGCATAATCGCTGAAAGACTTATGGATTTGTGATACTTAGGCTATGACTCAGGGTTTACAGATTTACTGAAAAATTAGTGACGAAAGTCATACGCAGCTTTAAAGGCTTCTTAAATTTTTTGATCGACTGAACAGCCTATTTCAGTTTAATTGTTATTTTCAAAAAATTGCTTACTCAATTTTTTTTTTGTCTCACACCCATTTCTTCTTTTTGCACTTTGAAACTCTACTTAGAGCTTTCTTAAGGTCCAATGGTGCAAAATGTAACTTCTTCCAATTTTTCAACTTGTCTTAAAATTTTGATCAGGAATGTAAATGATAAGTTGCTTAATTCAGTAAAAAACAATAAAAATTTAATTCTGTTTTTTTTGTTTTCATCTATTTTTCCACCCTGTTATGCCACCTAAAACACACAGTAAAGCAAAACCTGATCTTGCCAGATCTTGAAAGTAAAAGTACTCCTGAAAAAAAGGACACAAGTACATGCAAAAGCAGCTTTTATGGCACCTCTACAGCTAGAATAAGGTAATTCCAAGCAGCCTGTTTTATTGAAATATTTTTTCTGCAGTTATAGGGCGCTTTGCAAAGAATACTACAATACTTACGTAGAGTGTCATCATTTAACTATCTAGAGGCAGAGCCCTGTGTCCTCTTTTTTGGAAATCAAACTATGGCCACCGTAGTACTGCTTTGATGCAAAATGTAGCTGATGACACAAAATCATTACATCACACTGCATATGAGAAATGTTAAACTGTAGTACCAGAAGCTTATCATATTTCAGGGAAAAAAATTGTACACTGATCATAACCACAAGATTTGCACTGGATAAATACACCAATAGACAGTAAGTTCTGCATTTTGTATAAATTGGCAAACTTTTCAGATAAGTCTGGTTCTGGTTTGAGAGTCTGGTTCGACTAACTCTATATGTGAAGTGTCATGAGATAATTTTTATGATTTGGCGATATATAAATAAAATTTGATTGACTGATTTGATTGATAAGTAGAGGATTTGAGTTTTGGATAGCAGTATGAAAGAAGCAACATAAGCAGATTTGTAAGATCCATATGTATTAAGATGATAGAGTTTTTACTGATAACACCAAATGTGTCTATCATACTTAGTGATCCTACAATTTAAAATCATAAAGTATGATTACTATAATTATTGGAGATATTGTACAAGGCATTCACACTTGTAAAGGGGTGAAAAATAACAACATTCATAGCCAATAAATAAATATCTGTATGAGCTGCAATTATTTGACCTGGGAATGAATGCTGAATGTACCCTTTCACACTGAAGACAAAAATCAGATCTTAAAGAGTCTTTGATCCTCTGTGAAATTGGTATTTGAGATGTTCAGGAGATTAGGAGGAAAGGGTTTGGAAAAATGATCAGATATAACATGCACAAAAATGATCACCTTATTGTTTTGTAAAGGATAACTGTAGTGGAACCAATGTGAATTTAAACAAAAGACATAGATCCCAATGTGCAGTTGGGTTCAGGAGACCCTAGACTCCTGAGAAGGACTGACTTTATTATGTGAATTCCATGAAATTGAGAATTAGTCTTTTGTTTTTTGAATTTGTTTTACTGTCCTCTCTAAGGAGACATACAATATTTCTATTTCTTTAATTGGATGATTATGAAAACTTATGTTGTGCTTTAGAAAGGGAGCAATTTTATGTGCCAAGCTTAGGAGAAAATACACATTATTTCAAGTTCTAAAATAACCTGTACTTTTTAATGAAATTGAATGCAACCTCTACTTTTGATGTCACTCTATGTGCATGACAAAAAAAAATAAAAAATAAAAAAGGGTGCCTCCTACATTGAAACCCTGTGAAATATTTCTGAGGACAACAGCTCAAGTCATGAATGTGTTCAAGACCGAATATGGCATGAACCCAAACATGAGTCACTTAATGAGTAATTAAATTATTATATGAAAAATCTGTATTAGATGAAAAAGAGCCTTAGGACATATCTGAATAAATGTAGGTATGGTGTGCTGTGACTTCAATGCAGTTTCAGTCACAGTGGTATTGAAAAACATAGTGAAAATTATCAAATTCACACCTTTTTAGAGGTACATTATAGTATTTTGCCAAGCTTTTACATAGAGGCATGGCTGAAACTTAAAAACAGTTTTAGCGTTTTTAATGTTTTTTGTGATTTTGCAGAATGTTGAACCTTGAGAGTGGAGGGGAGGGTCTCAAAAATATCTAAACTTTTTTTCTCCCCGACATATTTACCACAAATGTAGTTGCATTTGTCCTCTTTCAGACAGTGTAACTACAAAAGCACCTCACTTTTTGCATTTCTGTCTTTGCCACAACTTCCAGAAAACTACTTTAGCATGTTCATCGAAGTCTTCTTCACAGTGAAAAATTGTCAATATGAGGTAATGCCTATGACTGAGAAGCAGTTGTTTGACCTCTCACATTTAATCAGCATCTAAATCTGCAGCGAGCAGATGCAAAATTTCTAGTTATAAATGAGTGCTTAGACCCACCCAAGATGGCCACCACAACATCTTCTTTGAGGATTTCAATGGACCCGCGGGAGACAAAGTAGAGAGCAGTGAGCACGTCTCCAGAGTGGACAAGGGTGTCTCCAGGAGGCGCGTGGGTTGTCTTGAACCTCATGGCCAGGGCCCGGAGGCAGCCTTTTGTGGCTCCACGGAATGCCTTGCAGCCATGGAGGAGGCTCTTATTAAGGTGGAGGCAGATATCCGCCTGCAGGCACTCTGGAAAACCCTTCAGGACCTGAGTGTGAAACACAGGTCAAAGTGGACACAGTCATGGTGAGACACAAAGTGAAAGTTGTGCTGTAAGACTCAATATTTTGATGTGCTGAAGGTTTTAGTGTGTAATGTTTTGGTTTGGGGTGCAGTTGTGGATCAGATTGACTGGGTTTCCAGAGGAATTTGTCACAATTGCCACCTGTGTTCTTTCCTTCTTCTCAAAACCTGTACTAGAAATAGCCTGCAATGTTTGTCTACACAAAATTACAATTTACTGCTGCCGAGCCTTTCTGCAGATTTACATGAGACAAGACAGAACATTTAGGACTGTGTAGCTGCAGATAGATGACAGCACAAACTAAAACAAAGCACTCTCAGAGTTTGTCTTCCCTCTCTTTTTGTTGTTTTAACATATTTTTACTGGAGTTTTACTGGATTTTTTTGCACTGAGACAATGCAACTATTCTATGAACAATAACCAAAGTCATAAAACTGCAAAATAAAATTAAAATGTGTCTCAAAATCTCTACCATATTCCTCAACACTGACTCATAAACAAACACTGTACAAGTAAAACATGTACAACTACAAATAAATACATATATACACATGTTCTTTACCATCCAATGAATACCTTAGTAGGTTTAACATTCAACTTAACATTGTGTGGAATATATAAAAGCCAAGAAGATCTTCCAAATGCATAAATATAGACTTAGAAAACACTTACCCTTCAAGACAAAGATACATTGACCACTGACAAAACTAATATTCCTAGGACAACATGACTGTAGATAGGGACATTGTTATCAAGCTTTAGAAAAAAAACAACAAAAAAACACATGAAAGAGAGGATGGCTTTGAGGACACACGAGGGACAGTTGAAACAATAAACATATTTCTTATTATTTCCATGTAAAATACAAGGTGCACACAAGCACAGCAAAAATGTATCTTGAACTGATCCTGGCTCTTGTTAGGCTTTTTTGTTGCTCAGAACAAAAACTGATCAGTAGATTTGGAAAGGAAAGACTGAACAACATTTGGCAAGCGCAGGTGCCACCGCTGAGCATGCAGCCAAGCCTCCCACAGTGGGAGGGAAACCTGGCAGTGCCCGGCAAGGCTGTGCCCACTCTCACAGGCGTGATTCGCTCTGTCTCTGGTACCAGATGAACATCATGGGGTTTGTGTTTGAATACACAGATTTCATGCAAAAAGGGACCTTGAGGCAGGCCACACTCAAGTCTATCTGTGATAGACAACTGTGGCCTGAAGGAAATATTCAGTGGTATGTGTTTCCTGCATTTACTGGCATGCATAAGTATGTAAATCTATTCATGATTCACATTTACTGAGATTTTGTGTAGGACGTTGTGTGACAGATAAGACACTGAGGGAACATGCCCTCCAAAAATCATGCACTATTTTTTGGACAATAATGAAATAATTCTGTGTTAAAGCTCCATAAATTAGGGTTGTTTCTGCTCTCTTCTGTACAAAAGTTAAAGCATTCCACTACTGGTATCAGACACAGCTAAATGTTGCTCTACAACTGAAAAACATTCATATTAACATTATTTCTGTTAACACATGTACCTCCTGCTCTTACCAGAGTGGTGGGGTCATTCCATTTGATATGAGGCAGACATGGAAAAGACAAACTTATATAAGTACCATGAACATTATTATGATGGGAAAAGCCAGAGTTAGTGTATGCATGAGCAAAAATAACTATGGCTTTCATTTCATATGTGGCTATGACTGAAAATTGCACAGTATAATCATGATGACTGAATATTATACTATGCTGATGACACAGTGATACAGTAGTTTCACATTGTTTTGGTAAGAGCATTTTTGGGGACAGGATAGCTGAAATGTGGCAGAAATGGTGTTCAAAACATCAAGCTCACAAAAAATGATATTGGAAAGGAGAAAAAAGCAACAGAAGAAAGAAAGAAAAAAAAAACTCAAGGATTTAACATACTTGTAGAGGATTGAAAACAGACTCACACTGGTACACACACGTACCATATTCATGTCGATGCCATTTGTGTATGTCCAGGCATGTTGGAAGTACTCCTCCAGCCTCTGTCTCAGTGGGTTGGGGATCTGGTGGAAGCGGATGAATTCTTTGACCCGTAGCATCTGGAGGTGATACCTGGCTGTACCTGAATACAACCTCTGGATGATGGCTGACACATTCCCGAAGATGCTGGCGTACATTAAAGCTACAAGAGATTACATGTATGTGTGTTTTAGCCATGGCAGCTAAATATGCACACACTAAATACTGACTTCCTTGAGTATTTCCAAACAAATTACTGCAAAAAAATAGGACCAAGGGCCCTGTAGTAATATTTAAAGCCATTAATTGACATTTGTTTGACCTTAAAGGTCACTCAAGGTCAAAGGTCATGGCACCAAGTGAAAGCCCATATGTGACTTCCTGTCTATTGCCAATAGTAATTATATCAATATCTTCAACTGTTCATAAGTTTTAGCACTGGCATTTTTCCAGTATAAACAATGGGGATTTTTAAATTTCAAAAATTTATAAAAATAATTCAAAATCAATCAAAATTTTTCAAAATCAGTCAATATTTCTCAAGTCATTGAATAACTTGGTAGGCCTTGCCCCAAAGAACCTCTGCTATGAATTTCAATTGATTCTGGCTGACAGTTTTGTCACGACGCCTCCCAGCCCTTGGCCTGTTTCTTCTCTGTTTGTCTGTCTTTTCCTGTTTTATTTTGTTAGTCTTCCTCCTGTGTCATGTCTGCTGTCTTTACTTCCTGTTCCCTGATCTTTCCCGTCTGTGTGATTACCTTTCCCTGCCCTAATGTGCTGCACCTGTGTCTCATTGTCTCCCTCTCCCTGTGTGTATTTAAACCCTGTGCCTTCCTCCAGTCAGTGCCAGTTTGTTGTCTTCCTTTGTGAGTCACTTACCAGCATTCCTGCCTGCCCCCATCGAACCGGTTTGTTACCTCGTTCCTGAGCCTTTTGCCTTATCCCTGTCAGTACCTCTGCCTCCAAACCTGCTACCATGTTTTGACCTTCGCCTGTTTTCTGGACCCTGAGTAAGCCTTACCCTAATGTGCTGTTGCCTGCTGGATTGCTCTCCTGTGTATGACTTGGACCGTATTTTGACACTCCTCTGTTTTTCCCCTATCAGTACAGTGACGACTGAGACGGGGTTAGTCCATGTTACCTGTTCCCCAGTCCTGTGTACAGATTACCGGAGTATCCCTGGACTCGTGTGCACTGAAGATTCCTATCTTGCATATTTTTGTGAAAGGATTTACTTGAGTGTCTTTGATAAATACTGTTATCTTTTACATCAGTCTGTGGTCTCTGCAGTTGGGTTCAGTTTCCTGATTTAGATCCTGACAGTTTTGGATAAGACATTTCTAGAAATCTGGAAATGGATTACCTTGGGTTTGACCTTTCAAGTTCAAATGTCATGGCACCAAATGAAAGCCCATGTGTATATATTCACAATCGCAACTGTTTTGAAGTTATAGCACTTTGAAATGTGTCCCATTATAAACCAATGGGGATTTTTAAAATTTCAAAAGTTCATAGAAAATTCAAAAATCAATATTTCCCAATTCTTTGAACAAACTTGGTAGACCTTAGCCCAAAGATGTTCCACAACAAATATTAAGTCATTCTGACCGACAGTTTCGGAGAAGAAGATTCTTGAAAAATTCTTTACGGACAATGGATTGACTGAGGACAACTTATACCAATAGTCCATCAGACCCTTGGGCTGTTGGACTAAAACAGCTATATCGACTTCCAAAGGGACAATTTGACATTTAAGAAAAAGTAAGTATAGGGGCGCACATTGGACAAATTAATGAATATGAAAACTCTTTGCATGATAGATTCTTTTAAAACAGTGCCTATATTCATTAACCCTATAAAACCATTTTATATATTTGCTACGCCAGGTTCTGAGACATCTATCTTATCAACAAGATCAATACTGTTCTTAAAAACCTGCTGTATGTGACTGGATATGTGTTTTCTGCCCACTAGTAGATTATCCCACTGAAGCCTGTGGATGGACTTTTTTTTTTTTTTGCCTTTTTCAATATGGCCACTCTTATTAATTCAGACACTTTTTGCATGAAGGCCTTTGGTAATCTTCAGAAAGCTCCGCTGCGATGAACATTTACATTATTGCTCTTTTTTTTTTATTTTTAAGATAAGTACTTCATGTGCTGAAACAATGCATAGTTACTTGATAATTAATTATTTAAAGTCCAGTTAAATTGTGTTGAAAACATGTATATCAATTTTGATTCTGCAGCTACATAAGATGCTTTATAAAAACACCCATGAATCAAATGTGGTACAAAAACATATTGTAAACAAAATCACATGGTAAAATGTTTTGTATGGATATTGTTAAAAGGTCTAATAAACATCTCAGTTCCAAAAAATTATAATTTCATGGCTAGTTTTTGATGGGTCAGGTTTTACAGTGTTAAGAACTATGATAAAACATGTTTTTTTTTTTTTTTTTTTTTTAACAGTTGTAGAGATATGGCCAAAATATTCTTTGCTGTTGCCACTATAAGACTATGAAATGCATCTAATTGTATACCTTCGTACTTTAGAAATGTGTGGCAACAAAGGTTACAACAACAAAATTTTGTTTATACTGTATCAACCTAGTCTACTCTGAGGATTTTAAGAGTCAACTTTTCTCGTTTTGGAAACATTTATTTTAACGGATTCCCTCAGAGTTTTAACATGGCATTCATAAGACCTTTGTTACATTCTTTTCAATCACTGAAAATGAAAACAATGTGAGTGCTGAATTTCTGAAAAAATGTACACAAGACTATTAATTAAACTACCAGTTTTAAAAAAGTGAAAATGAAAATCCCTAATGGAGCATGTCTTATTTCTGATCTGGAAAATTATAAATGGCTTTTTATTTTTGGATGTGGAAATAAAAATCAATCATCTTTTATTTCTTAATTTCTGTGTCTGAAATCATTGTTCTTAATGGTAAGAATCATTCATTGATCATTGTTATTATCCAACTTTTACACATACGATGAAGCCACACAAAAATAAAAAAAAATATAAATGCTTGGCCAAAGTATAATATTGTGAGTAATTTAAATCTTCCCCCCAAATTTCACAAATCCTCTTTTCAGGAAAGCTCATGTCTTACTAAGAGGATCCAAGCTGCCCTAGTTCACACCCTGGTTTTACAAATGTATTTCATTAAATACTGTAATGGTGCTAAATCTTCCTTTCTCACACAGTACAGAGGATCATTTTGATGGGAATAAAACATGTATCATAACTCAAATGTCACTCACATCCAATAAGCATGACACAGATGGAGAAGATCTTCTCAGAGTTGGTGTTGGGGGAGACGTTCCCAAAGCCCACACTGGTAAGACTGCTGAAGGTGAAGTAGAGCGCTGTGACATACTTATCTTTGATGGAAGGTCCCGAGCTTGGGTCACTGTAGTTGTATTTTTTTCCTGTAGAATAAGTATACATAGAACACATTATCTTATTCAACATGTCATTAGCCCCATAGCATAATTGCCCTCATACACAAATGCTCAAAAGTATTGGGACATGTTGAATTCAGGTGTGTCTTTTCTAACAAGGGTCTGAGCTACAAAAAAAGAATGATAAATGTCATAATATAGTTTTATATTGTCATATCATTGTATTGGTTAGTCTTGTTTAAGGGGGTCATATTGTGTTAAACCCACTTTTATTAGTTTTTGGTATATTTATTTATGTGTTTGGGGACCCTAATAGTTCAAAAAGTTTGAATTTGACAACTCCAGGTGCTGCAAAGCTTTTGTTACATCTATAGCTACTTCACGACAATTGCACATATGAGGTCAAGATTTCTGATGACTATTTCTCAGAGTACGCCATAACTGTCTGTCAGCAGCAGCAGTTGTAGTCCATACTGAAAATATGTCCAGACTTCAAGCTGATTACCTAAAATGTCCAGTTGTTGGCTGAACGTGACAGAGCAGCACAGTGAACAACCTGGAGGGGGTGAGGTGTGCATTTAAAGGGCCAAAACTTAAAACAGCCTTTCTGGTGTCATTACTCTGAAATAGGGGTTGAAGATGGGCCTGTGGAGTTTAATTAATACAGAATTCAGATCCAAGCATAGCATTTACAGTTTATGTAGACCACAGGTCTGTTTTAAAATTCCTAATTCCACTTTTAAAAAGCAAAATATCACTCCTTTAAATTGTCATATTTGCTTCCAAAATGCCTCAGAGGTGGTTTTTACTTGATATCTCTCAACACTGATTTTTTTCTTTTTTTTTGTATCCATGACCATAACCATGTTCTACCTTTAAATTTCTAAAATATTTTCGTGCTCTGACTAAATGATTTTCTACCACAACTAACCATCTACTTTCTTCACATCTCGCTTAGGAAGAATAATCTCCAATTAAACTTTAAGGAAATATTGATTGATTGGTTTATAAACAATATGGACAAAAATACTGGGAAACATCATAGCTACCACTGCAAGATGTCCTGTTCATGCTGATTTGAGATATAAACATCAGTATTAATATCAATATGATATTTACAATATAAACTATATTAAGACATTTGTCATTATTGTTTTTGTTTTTTTTATTGTTTATTGCAGACCCCTCTGTTAGAAAAGAAACACCTGAATTCAGTGTGTTCAAATACTGTTGTCTATTTGTCAGTGAGTTAGGCAATTATGCTATAAGGCTAACAATATGTTAGTCTACATTCAGTTCAGCATCCATAAGATGAATAAAATGTGAAAAATCATCAGATATTATTACAGCTTTACCTATTGACAAACCCAAGTTGTCCAGCCACCCAATCTTATGCTCTAAATAAGGCTTCTCCACGTTGCCGATGGCGTACCAGATACAGGCCAACCAATGGGCGATGAGGGCAAAGATACACATGAGCAGCATGAGGACAGCGGCACCATACTCTGAATATCGGTCTAGTTTACGGGCAACGCGCACCAGCCGTAGGAGCCGTGCTGTCTTTAGCAAACCAATCAGAGTCGTTGTCTGCGGATGAAAAACACACATTGGTGTTGATTAGTTTAGATAATAAAACAAATAACAACACATTTAATTAATTGTCATTTTTCATATTTTCATAGCATCCAAACCACTTTTAAATATATCAAACCATAAATACCATGAATAACAAGTCCATAATAAGTCCACTTCTTTCATTTGCAGTATTCTTTTTAAAAAAGCTATCAGGACAGAACATGCCTTGAAATGCCTGCACTCATGAAACTACCAGTAACAAACACAATGAGGAGAAGAATAAGAAGATACTGAGTGTGAACATAAATAAAGCAACAAAACAATTCAGTCCAATAATGGTATTTTTGGACATCAAATGAGTAACATTTCATCACTGATTTTACTGTTACAACTCTGCTTCATATCCAACTCAGTATTATTAAACCACAAGAAAACCTCAAATAATGACCAATGTTTTCCTGCTTTTTTGTTAGTAGATAGATAGGTAAATAGCAAAATAAACTAGTTAAGCAGTCCATAAAACATTAAGGTCTGAATAAAGGTTTGTACTTTAGTTACAAGACCATTTAGTTAGTTTTCTTTTCACACATGGATTTTCGGCAGACCATTGCAGACAAATATGTTCGGCTGTCATTTTCAATGTATTATTAATTTGCCTCCTTTCCTCAATTTATTTTTTCCCCCTTTGTTTATCTCAAGCCTTGCTTAAATTACTGTGAATGATCTGGAAGACAAAAATATGTTTTGTAGGGATGCATGTTGCAAATTTGCAAAATTGTGGTCTTACACACAAAAACAATTTGATCAATGCTGGTATGTTTCTCTGCTTGCTTATTTTGTTTTCATCATTATTTATCCTCACTTTTGTCCAATGGAAACAGATATATATTTATTATACTGTATATTGGGGCTTGGGGTGGCGGTGCTGGCCATCAGGGCTCTTGTGGCAGTGTCACCTGGCCGGTAGTCGCTACATCCCTAGGGAACGTATGACTGGGTAGTTCTGGAGAATGGTGAGTCCCTGTGCCTGGTTGGGGGTGGGGGGTGGCTGGTCCTGGATTCGTGCCCCTGAACCACATGGGATGAAGTATGTGGGTGGCCTCTGGGATGGTTGGCTACTCTCTGGCTGCAGTCGCTCGGTGCCCTGGACCTCTGGGCGGCACTGCCCCTTGGCAGCCCTTGCCCAGTGGTGGGTCCAGGGGAATGGGGATGCCTACTGCTTTCTGGCTCTGCCTTCTTCGGGGGGTGGGGGGGCATCTCTGTGGATGTTTGGAGCGTGTCTCAGTGGGGCCGTGATAGTGATGATGGCCAGGGTGATTGTGATCGCAGGGGGCCGTGGTGTGGAGTTGTCATAATGTCACATCTCTAGTAGGCATGCAGGTGTATGTGCAGATGTGCAGGGGTGGCTGTGTGTGGGTTTGTTTATACAAGTAGGTGTGTGTGTGTGTGTGTGTGTGCAAGCATACACGTGGGTGGGTAGGTGGGTGTGGAGGCTGTGGGTGGGTATGTGGTCATAGGTGGAGGTGTTTATGCATGTAGGTGTGTGCGAGTAAGTGAACATGTGGGGGGATAGGTGGTGTGTGTGTCTGGGTGTCAGGAGGTGTGTGTGCATGTGCTTATGTAGATGTGTCTAGGTGTGTGGGGCACTAGAGGGGGTGTGGGGTTGGAGGGTGAAAGTTAGAAGGGACGGTGGGCAGGGATAGGGGGGGCTGGGCCTCCGGCTTGGGCCTCCCTCAGCCATGTTCGGGGAAGGTGCACTGTCGTCTCTCGGGGGGGCAGGCTAGATCCCCCTCTGTGTTGTCTGCTGGTTGGCCGGGCCTTGGGGCCCTCTTTGTTGGCCCCTGTTCCTCAGAGGGGGTGCAGTTACAGTTGCATGGTTGTGTTCATTACTGGGTACACCTTAGTCTCTTTGTCTTATTCTCTTTGCTTTACTCTGATGCAGTCTGTCTGTCATGAGAGATTAATGTGAACAACTGATGTTGTGTGGATTTGTTGCTGGTATTATTTGGGCTGTCGTTTCTGATATTCTGTTCATATTTTCTTTTCTTACATTCCTCATTTAATAAGTCTTATTTATTTTATTTTATTGTGATTTCTTCCTTTCTTTCTCTTCTGCCTAGTTTACTCAGTTCTCATTCTAGTTATTGTTACCATTATAATTATCACCAGGGTTGTTATTGTTAGTATTGTTGATATTTACTTTTGAGGGTCTTCGCCACCTTCTCCTTCGTTTTTCTCCCCCCTTCATTCTCTCCTTCTCTCCTCCCTCTTCCTTCTCCTTCGCCCTGTTCCTTCATGTCAGGTCCGACATCAAAATGTGGTTCAACAAAACTCAAAATAAAGACAGCAGAATATCAAGGGGAACCTCATATAATTTATGAAGTTTCCCTTGGCAAAGCAAATTTGTTCAGCACAAAAAGGCAGCCAGGCTATCATTCTGTTGTTATGATGCTGGACAAGACAAAAAAATAAATAAATAAAAATAAATAAATAAATAAACATATAT
>JAPQRP010000014.1:19815405-19845264 GCA_037367295.1 Apogon hyalosoma
GACAATTTATTCAAATTGTCAGCCTTCAGGCCACTATTCGGCTTTGCAATCTTCTGTGCATACCAACCAAGTTGCCCATCTGTTATTTCAACCAGCCCACCCTAATATGACAGGCTGGAACCAGCCCTGTCACAAGTACAGGTGGCTGAAATGGTTTCCCTCGCAGGAGGGCCGGGCTCAGCCATAGATTGGGTGAGGAGCTTGGACATCTGGGAGGGACTCGGAGTACAGCTGGTTCTCCTCCACATCGAGAAGAGCCAGTTGAGGTGGTTTGGTCATGTAGTGAGGATGCCTCCCTGACACCTCTCTGGGGAGGTGTTTTGGGAGCACCCAACTGGGAGGAGACTTTGGGGCCGACCCAGGACACACTGGAGGGTTTATATTTCTTGGTTGGCTTGGGAATGCCTCGGGATTCCCCCAGAAGAGCTGGTGGAAGTGGTTGGGGAGAGGGCTGTCTGGGCTTCTCTGCTGAGGCTGCTGCCCCCACGACCCAGACCCGGATAAGTGGAAGCCAATAAGTACAAGTACGACAATGCACTCTAATGTTGGATGCTTGCTTGACAACTTCAATAAAAGAGAAAAATCATGGGGGACTTTTTGACACACTCCCTCCCTCTGTAGACATAAATGCCTCATTCTAAGGTACTGAAAACACATCAGTCTTATTTTCATCCATCCATCCATTTTCTGAACCCGCTTTATCCTCACTAGGGTCACGGGGGTCGCTGGAGCCTATCCCAGCTACTTAAGGGCGAAGGCGGGGTACACCCTGGACATGTTGCCAGTATATCGCAGGGCTGACATAGAAAGATGAAAATAAAAATGAATATAATATTCTATTTCTGCAACTAGATCACACCTTTAAATGCAATGTTTTGTTGAGAAACCTGTTCTTTAAGTAGATGAATGTGAAGAAAACTTCAGATTTTATTCTGCACAGACATCACCATGCACAAAGTAAAAAATTACATTGAGTGAACTTAAAAATACTTGTGTCTGAGTGGAGAGGGATTTAAAGTTTAATCCAGTTAAGTTTTGTTGAAGTGGTAGATTAATTTTACTAACATTTGACATGTACTTAGCTCAATCAAAACCATTCAGAGAGTGAACAGTGTAATTTGTTTGCTGCACACGCCTGTTAAATATTTCGCTTCAAGATGTATTTGTGGTCTCGTTGTTCCCATTCATATTAGTCTAGTATAATAAATAGCAGAGGTTATCTACATATGCCCTGTGGTTCATCTAGAGAATGGGCTCAAGTCCATGAGTGGAGCAGAAAATACAAAGTCCAATGTGAGCAAGCGTGCATTAACATGTCTGGACATTTACACAGAGAATATAGAACTACAGTCAGGGTGCTTGCTCTTTATCCAAATAAAAATTCCAGACCTTGACTTTATGTACTTTTATATTGTTGCGTGCCTACTTTTTTGGTTGAGATTGAACCTGTTGTGTGTAGTAGAAAAGTTCATTTAAATTAATGCATGAATGAATGAATGAATGTATCAATGCATAATCTGCAATAAATTATGTTTTACTGACAGAAGCATTTTCAAAACATATGAAAATCACAAAAGTGCATGAATATCATACAAACAAGTTTCACTAGAATCATTCTGGTACTGACCGGTTAGTGAAATCACATCAGGTTTTTTATATGCTTTCTCATGTATTTATTTCATAAAATGATGTGCCTTTGACCATACTCTAAAATTAGAGATACTTTTTTCCATATTTTATTAAGACTTTCACACAAATTCCAGACTTTTCAAGAGCTGAAAAACAGCATTTCAAAATTACATAATTTTTAAGACTTTCAAGACCTGCACAAGCACCCTGTACATTACATATACAGATGAAGGTGAAGTAAAGGTCATATTTGATGTATGAGTAATTAGGCTGCAGGAGTAAACTTCAGTGTTAGAACAAAGAAACAAACAAAGAAGTGTTAGAAGAATACTGAATATAACATACTGCACACATCCACTTCAATATTATTTCCTAAGTTAAAGAACAAACATGCATGCGCAGATAATTGAGACATAAATTTCCCAGTCCCCCACATAAATCATTCATGTGTTAAGTGAAGGGTGCAAAAAGAAAAATAATGTGAATTCTAACTACACATCATAAAGTTCTTTCTCAGGAGCAGGAGCATACAGGAGCAGGCTGCTTATAGCTGTGCATTTATGACCTGGTGAAAATCCTATGATTACATCTACTGTTCTGAAAATACTAAAATATTTTATGGTAAAACTTTTTAAACAAATGCCCGGAGAGTCCAGCAATACACAAAATATATCTGCATGAAATGTCAGCAGAAAGCTATTTCAGAATCAGCAGCATGCATGGTATCATAATAATATTTTGCAGAGTGCAGAGGTATAATCTGTTCCTGTAAGCATGAATGTCACTATCATTATCTCCATTATTACAGTTACCATATATACCTGAATAGCTTTTAACATCAATATTACTGCAGCGTCATGGACCATTTCGGATAAGCATCTCAATGACTTGCAGATAATTATAGGTGCGGGCAGTGGATACATCTCCTCATCTAAGTGTCTGACACCTCAATGGCTTGCTGATTATTGAGGGAATGCAAAGAGACAGGTAAAGTACACGAGCTGCAAGGACGGGGAGACAATTACTGTGAGCCACTGAGCAAAAAGAACAAAGCAGGAAAGAAGACCCTTAAATGGCCTGATGTTGGCGTCTATCACCAATTGCATGTCCCCTTATCTGTGAGTTATTCACCTTCATAATCTCTATGAATTAGAGAAGAGGACTGTGGGCCAGAAGGATGATGTACAGCAGAAAGAAAAGGCTAAATGAAGTGTTGATAATTGAATTGGTTATTAGAAACTCCTGCCTTCTGTGATGGCAAGGGTCAAATGCTTTTACCCTCTGATATGGAGTAACCTTTGAAATTGATCAGAAACCAGAGGACAGAGAAATAAAATCTGTTCCATTATTCATCAGGCTGCACTGGCATGTTGCAAATGCTTGTTTTTTTTTTTTTTTGTGTAACTTTGCCTGTATTTACAAGATTATTTCATAAAAGCTTGCCAAGAAAGTTTTAAGTAATAGGTACAAATTAAAACTTACATATATCTAAAATGGAACCTTTTTTTCCGGTGTAATTTTTTCCTTTCACTAACATGCACATAGAAATAGCATGAATATAAAAAAAAAAAAACGGTAATTTTGCACTTCACAAGCAGCTCTTAGCGTGCATGGATACATTACCCTACAGCCTGCTACAACCTGGGAGGAGACTGTTGGCAAAATGACAGTTCTGGATTAACATGTTGGAGCCAATCTGTTTCTAAATAAAAGATTGCAACTTAATTATTTAACCTACCTACTGTAGCTGTATGCTCTTGGTACAAATGAACTCTGTGGAATAATGGAAGGCTCGATCTGTGTTTGGCTTAGCTCCAAACACTATGCAAATCAGCATTCACTTTCTCTACTTAACCAAATCTTTCTGGCTCGTTTTAAGGGCTGGGGTATTATTTATGATTGAAGTGTCACTTCATGTTTTCATGTGATTAATCATGTGGTTCATGCATTACTTACCATTATTTGATTCTGTGAAATGTATTGTGAATTGACTCTGGGATTCAAATAATTTAAACAAAGACATAAAACAAAAAGCAGCAGGCAGTTGAGGCTCATGAGAACATGAACAGCAAGCAGTGAGACATTCTCGACAGCATGTGAGATGCAAGTCTGCCTTCTTTATTTGACTGGCCTCCTGGTTGAACCCTCCATCTGCCTGTGAGGCTGCCAAGGCCAACAGAGTGCATGTCTGCTCACAAGCCTTGATCATGGCTTCAAATGAACTCAGAGGAGCCCAGAATTTGTTTTAAGACATCTGCTGTTGCTTTGTGTTCCTCACAGTAAGATGTCTAGAGAGTTGTTCACCGAACCTAAACTGTGGAAAATGGGGACACTGAGCAATCCCCCCATGGCATATTTATGCGTTTGCCACAATTTTGATGCTTAACACCAGGCACTAAGCAAAACATAGAGATGACAGTCTGAACTGAATGCCAAGTGCTGAGTTATAGTAGATGTAAGAAGGCATATTTACATAGCTACTAATGTAGTATAGACACATACACTTGACAGCTATTTCCAGGTTCCAGGCAGATCAGCAATTGTAAACCAACACAAGTAGAAAACACTGTGACAACATGTTGAGCATAATATTAACTGGCACTGCACAAGGAACTGATGAAAAGAAAATTTGATAAACTGGAGGCCATGCTGGGACAGCACTCACAGCACTATTAAATTAACATGGCAGATGTTGTGTAGCACAGTTTTCAGGTCCTATAGTTTCCCATGTTACCAAATTTACAGGGGTGAAATGCAATTCACTACCCGTATATATAGTTCTTGTGTGTAAGACTTAGGGGTATTTAGGAAGATTTAACTGTAAAAATGGGAGCCTCATCTTCTTTTTTAGGGTTGAGTGTCATCCAGTATGAAGTTTTGAACGTGGAAGTACATTTTATTGATAATACTAATATACTTTGGTTTGAATGCAGAACTTTTACTTGTACGGGAGTATTGTTTGTGTGGGTTTTGTACAATATTTATATTTCCTCCGACACTGCAAGATTGCATTCACATTAATCCCCTGAACACATCCTCTGCGGCACGGAGTTCAGTGCTGGATAAAGACATCAGTATGATAGGCTGTAATCTGGTCTCTTAGCCTTTGGGTCCAGTCCAAGGCCATCAGCTAAAGTTGCCTTTGAGTTTCAACAGGGGTCAACCTTTCTGCTCTCTCCATTACACTATTAATGGAGAAAATGCAAAACTGAGACCTAATAGTGGTTGTAGGCAGCCTTCTGTCTACCCCTGGGAATACATTATCTTACAGTGGCTGTCTACACTGTGGTATGTTTCAGTCCTATCAGGAAGGTGAGAATGACCTCTAACCCCATCCGTAACTCTAGAAATATGGCCCTCGCTGTGGACACTGTCTGGTAATGGTAAGAGTATCCCTGATTATCCACCGCAGGTGATAGACACCTCTGTCGTTTTACGTATCAGACCCCTTGAATTTCATTTAATCATCCTGAGGCAGACAGAGGGCAGGTGGGGAGAGGAAGGTGGGGGTGTACTTCAATCTGGTGCTCAATCTGTTTGACTGTGTGATTTACAGAAATTGTGCATATGAAATAGGATACTGGAAAAACTGACAATGCACTTTTTTTCCCCAGGTATAGAGATAAGGAAAAAGACTGGATCATTCTAGAATGATTGAAGTAACTTTGGAGGGAGTGGATGTACGAAATAAAAGAAACAGTGAAAAAGTAGGTGGAGTTTACTAATACCCCTGCCTGGTCGCACAACACAAAGGATTGATTTTGAGTCTTAACTTTCAATCTTTTCAAAAACTTTTCAAAAATTTGTTTAAAAAAAAAAGAGAGAGAAAGGCACCTGTAAAGAACAATTTGAAAAGAATCGGGTGAACAGTCTTCAAGAAATGGTTTGGACAAAAATCTCACATGGATGCACAGCTGGAATTTAGATATAAATTATAAAGAAAAATTACTTTTTCACTCTGAACACTTTTGGAGTGCCTTTTTATTTCAGTTCAATACACTGGCTGACTCACATGATGGGACTGTTGACTATCTGTTGGTCAATATCATGCTTACTGCAGCAGAAGTAATGCCATAGAACCTGGGTTTGCAACCAAATACTTCTTCCTGTGTTTTGAACACTTACTCATTTTCAGATTGTGGTTGACAACTTGCATGGATGACATCTGCTTTATCTCTTTGATAAGTTTATCAAAAAAATTGTAATTGCTGGTTTGCCATTCACTGGCGACAAACTCAGTTTTACACACAATCTTAAATTGGGGAAAATGGTATGAAGTCAGACCAACTTCTGTTGTAGGTTTGTCATGGAAAATGAGAGCTATATGAGATTTCATATTGTAACAAACAGCCAAAAAGTTTTAGTTCATTTGCCTAACTCGACATTGTGCATCCACTAATCTGACTTCTGTGTATGTACATGTTGATATGATCAATCAGTCAACCAATCAATCAATCATTTTCCGTGTTTGGTGCAATAAAATTAAAAGCAGTTCAGACTGAACGTATGTGACAGCAAGCAAGAGCAGCTGTATTTCAAAGGGTCCCACATTGATTTGATGTACAGGTATTGTGGAGGGATTTATTTGTGAGCAGAAATATGGACAAAAAGCTAACTATTCTCTCATTGTGAAAAGGTAATATTTCAGAAATCCAGAAACTTTTACAGAGAGCCTTACCTGTGTAACTTTATCTGTGACATTGTGTGTTCGATCTTTGACCTTAGGGGCGATGATTGTTTTCTCAGACGATGGAGGAGAGGGGCACTTTTTCTCATTGTTGGCCTCTGAAAAGTTAAGTGTGATGAGTGGTATCTTGTTTATGGTGCTGTACTTGTTGAGGTTGGAGTCTGAGGTGGAGCCGAGCAGGCTTGACTTGATCTGACTGAGTGGTCCTGAAAGAGAAAGTGACAAAGAGGGGATGTCATTAAAAGCCATCACATTTTACACACTGACTGGGCCACTGTTGATGTAATAGGCTGTTTGAATTGAGGACATAAGAGAACAGTCTAGTGTTCATTTTGATTGTTGTGACATGGGTTGTGAGCATGGAGTGGCCCTTAGTTTGGAGTGAGTTCAACCACAACACAACACCGAGATACTGAAATACAAACTCTACAGCCTCTGAATGACCCGTCTAGAATGAACAGGCTTTTCAAAGTTTCTCATTAAAAGATAATGAAGAACACTGTTGGTGAAAGAAAAGAATGATTTAATGCACAATCAAAGAATGCAACTTCACACATTACTTCAAACTGTCTATCTGTCAGGGCATCAATTACTAGTAAAGTCTGAAACCAACTTCCTAGCTTCTTGTGAAAGCATTCAACACTGTAACAATATGCAACAGTACTACACACACTGACATGTATCCAATGAAAGTGATAAAAACTGAAAAAGAGAGAATTGCTGATTCAGCCGTGTGAGCCAGCAGAAGAAGGTTGCAGTATTTTTTCCCCCTTTTCTCAAAATACAGTACAGTGATTGAGAGTCAAGGACAGAGAAACAGACAGCTGAGGATGAGCGATTGCATGCGCAGCATCAATACATGCCACAGTAAGGATACATCATTGTAGTCATAAAAACTTAAAGGAAAAGCTGAAGCCATACCCCCAGCCATCCAGGAACGAGACACTAGCAGTTCAGGAGAAAGAAGAAATAGGGAGTAAACGGGAAAGTGGAATTATGGAGGGGTGTTGGGATCGCAGCATTAGGGCATAAACAACATCACTTAAAAGAAAAATACTGCTCTGGAAACAGCATCACATTTTAATATTTATAACATCAGCACATAGGAAAAAATACACTTCATACGTTAAGTTTTAGGAATGTCTCACAATTAAACACTGACAACTCAACCTTTCTAAAGGATCTAATAATTTTCACTGATGTAATAGTTTGTTTTCAGTGATACAGTGTTGTGAAATCCATGCACCATAAGCAAAGTAGTTCATATAAGCAAAAGGAGTGAGCATACAGGCTTCAAATGGAAACAGTTACTCAGATTTATTTAGTAAGGCATGGCATATGAGAACCAGAAGTTGAGTAGAAGAAAAAGAAGGTTTTAGGCAGTGGGAGGTATCATCTTGTAAAGCTTCATTGATTTTCTTCAATGAGAAAATACTGAGACTTAATAGTGAGACTTAATGTATTGTTTCATGCAAGCGCGTGCATAGGTCAGTGCAGCTTTTACCGAGCCATCCCCTACGGGACTGGCTCGGGATTAGCAGGTCATGTGCACTGAGACTGAGTCATTTAGTGCTGTGCCAGTGTTTTGAGGCTTACAAACACACTGTCAGTCATCTACCAAGGCATTTGCATTCAACATTGACCAGAGCCATGTGAAAAAGTCATGCAGCAAGCAGGTTGTTTATGGTGTATACATGTATTTTTCAATAAACGTGCCAAATTTTAACAGCTCAGGATGCAGCAGGCTACTGTTACCTTTGATATTGCGACCATTGTCTATGAGTGCAGCAACACAGAGTTGAGGAAGAAAGAAAAAGGGGGTGGCAGTGAGAGGAGAATTTTTACAATGACAAATAGGGGCTGGCATTAAACCCCCGCTGCTGTCCCTCTGCACAATTCATTACTGTGAAGTAGACATATTACGGTGTCAGCCACTGGGAGCTATTTGAATGAAAATGGCAGATAAGGGGGTTGCTGGTAGGCTGTCTGGCATGAAGGAATCCAGGCCAGTCTGGGGCACTTCTACCCTTGGCCAAATGAGGGCCAAAAGGCTAATGAGTGATTTATACTCTGGGGAAGATCAATAACTCAGAATATAAATGGTAATTCAGTATAATAGAGATTAAGACTGACCTGTCAAATCCTGCATCTTGTAATTTGAGACCCAAGGGAGTTTAAGCATGTGAGCTTATAATGAATAGTTAAATTACAGAAAATGTTTGTCATGAGTAATAAATTCTCCCCTTTTTTCAGTATGTAATACAACATCTGAGACAGAAAGAGGTAAAACATTTGTCATCACCCACATCATAGAGAAACAGTCTTTCTGATAGTGTGTTAATTTAAAATGAGTAGAGTTGGTTGATACGACAGTGTATACCATGTGATAATAGTGGTGTGTCTACTTGGAACGTTATTTCTACACTGGGTCATCAACTCAACAAGACATCCCAGCTAATACTGAGCAAGATTTGACCAGTAACATGCTAAAACAATATTGTATTATAGAGTAAAAAAAAAACTGTTTTACTTGTTTAAAGAATTACTTTAATGGCCAAACTTCTTAAAATTACTTAAATCTTAGATAAGTACTGTATAGTTCCCTTCTAATGTTTTATAAATAGAATTACTGTATAGTCAACATAGTTAATAATTTGGGTTTGTAACTAAACTTTACATTTAAAGAACTTGTTAATGTCAAAGGGGAGATAAATTCACCCCTGACTGACCTAATTCAACAGTAGTTCAGCCAATTTGTGTTAGTAGTCTCACGGCTAGTGAAATGGAGATCACCTGAGTGCAGTGAATGTGTCTCAAGAGATTGTAGTATAAAGACACCTGTGGCTGGATGGTTCAGTAACTGGTTGATCAGTATCCCTGGCTATAATTACATCATGAAGACAAAAGAACATCCCAAGCAGCTCTGAGAAGAGGTTAATTGGTAGATTTTATTTTTAGTTTTTTTTTTCTTTATCAGTGTGGTTATAATATTTCTTGGATGGATTTACTGAACATTGTGATACACATATAAATAAGCACCATTACCATGATGTTAAATATTTGGATTAATTCTAATAGGATTGTTCTTGAAATGTCCTGCAGGATCTCGCTTTTGCAACCTCAAGCATCCTACAGCCCTCCCGAAGTTAATTTGAACTCTAACTTTTAATGTGTTAATGCATCTTAAAACCTTTTGGCCATCATTTGGCTACAGTAAAACCTTTGATAAATGATTACCAGACGTTTGCACACTGTATTTTACACACAGCACTACTATCCTGACTTGGAAACTCAAAGAAAGAATGTTAATGTTGCTGTGTTGAGTCTTCAGTTTTGAAGTTTGTCTCATGTAAGGTAGTTGTTTATATACAACTTTGATCTGAAGAAAATAATCACATTTGGTGAAGTGCAGCATACAACATTGTGATGTATACCATTATCATAATATAAAATACATACAATGATGAGAAACTACAACTAGAACAACTGTAACTGCATATTGGTGTGGCACAGTAGTAGATTCCTACCTTCACTGGCGTGTCGGTCCCTGAATGCCATTTTACAGGAGTTTGACCCAAAACCTTCCATGTCATGCACAGAGGATGCTCTGCGAATACTACACACACTCTCTCTGGAAGCAGTTGGAGTGAGGCCTGCAATAGACGGGGCTGTGATGAGTGTGTCCTCCTGGCTATGGTGCTGGGTCTGGGCGATGGGCTGGTCTGGGTATATCCTGTCCCAGGGGCCTTTGGGTGATGAGTGGTCCAAAGGGCCAGACACAGGGGTGGAACAGTGGCTAGGACCAATGAGGGCACGGGTATCATTAGCGTAGGAGGGACTGCAGCTCTCGCGTGTGGTGGGAAGTTGGTAGTCACGCGTAGCCACCGAACCATCACTGTGGCGAGGGGAGTCCACCATGACAGCATCAGGATCTTCCTGGGGAAGGGACTGTTTACTGACTCCCAGGAGAGGTAAGGCTGGGAAACGGAAGCGAAAGAATCTTCCTTTTCCTAAAGGAGAAAAAAAAGGAGTATGAAGCCACAGAGTGAAGCAGTTGAATGTAACCAAGTACTTTTACTCAAGTATTGTACCCAGAGACAATATATGAGGTACTTAAACGTCACCTTTAAAAACTTTATACTTTTTTTCTGCTCTGAATTTGTCTGAAAGCTTATTTAGTTAATTAAGATGTAGGTTTTACAGGACTGATTACAAACCTTTAAAACACAACACATTTTAAGTTTTTTACAAAAAGCAGTGTGTAGTCCGGCTTACGTCAAATGAGAACACTTCCACTAAACAGTCATTATTTACTGTAAATTTGTCATTACTTCATCCAATATCTCACCCAAACTCAAAGATTAGAAAAAAACATTAGTAAACTGAAAACAGATCTGTGCATCAGAACTTTGTGTTTCTTCTTTCTATTAATAATCTAATCATGTTAGATGTAATAATGTATCAGTCACAGGCAGCAAACCAGTACTTTCACTCTAATACTTTAACTACTTACTTTGATGCCACTTGGGCACTTTTACTTAGGGTTGGGATTTTGACTTTTCATGCTCTCCTTTGAAGAACCTTGTTAATTCATCACCGAAGAAATGTTTGTAAACTATGGTGGAACTGGATTTATTTCTGCTAAATATTTTTGAGAATATTACATGTAGCACAAATTTATGGTGATCAAAATACTGATTGTGCAGAATTTAAGGGCAACTTGTATGACCCATGAACATAAATTCTGAGCAGAAAATGTCTTCTTATCTTCCTTTAGGCAGTAAACAGCTAAGTTGTTCAATTACCATTGGAGTGTTCATTATTGACTTCTGTGAGAACCAAAACTGTATGAAAATGGTGCATACAGAGGTCTTTAATGAGCCAGTGGGATCGACATAACCCTCACTGACCTTGCATTGTATTTTCGTGGTGTGTTTGTAACAAAACTTGCTTGCAGTCTTCAATATCCCTGCTGATATTTCATACTTGTTTGCCAATAGCAATGAAAAGCCTGCCAATGCAGCTACTGTAAAAAGACCCTGGCAGATCAAAACAAATGCCTGTTCCGCCCGAGGCACTAGTTCAAACTTCAATATCCTTCAATTATTCATGGAGGAGGACATTTGCTGAAATACTCTAATGGCAGTAGTGCATAGAGTAATCTGCTCCATAACAGATCATGAGCAGGATGTTAATGAGTAAGTGATACAGCTCCAGGGGAGATTAATGGAAAGGTAGCACAATGTGATATTTAGGCTTCTGCAGGCATAACAGTAGTTAGTTTCTGAGAGAAAATTATGCAGAAAAAAAATGGTGAAGAAAAGGTGAAGAGTGCTTGAATGAACACTATCCTAGACACACGGAAAACACATCTATGTGTACACACTATTCAGAAACAGACATATTTTGTATCAAGATCTGAGAACGTGTAATAATACTTGCAAGATTTCACATATGGACCACAAACTGTGGCCTGCATGTTGTGAATCATTTAGTCCACAGAACATATGCCATACATATCAGATTGCTTCCCTCACGCTTGAAACAAAAAAGGTCATAAAAACCTTGAAGAAAAAAAGAGGTGTAAAATGGTTAAACTACCACCATAGCACACAATTTTCTCCACTTTGTTTCTTTGAGCAAACGGCAGCTCATTGTGTTTGACATACCCTATTCAACTCAAATATCTGTAAAGAGTGGAACAGCTAAGGCTGTTTTCACACACAATAGCTGGTAAAATAGAATTAATTTGAGTCTCAGCAGGAAGCAGCATGTATCTTTATCTAATTCCATGCTTGTTTTACTCAGATGAGACTAGCAAAGAGGTGAGAGAAACTAATTTTCGACACAATAGTCAGTGTCTTCTTGGGTCATTGTAATGTGTTTAAATTAAATTTCTTGCTGGATGCTGACAATGTCATGAATGATGATTTCAATTTAATTGGTGATTCAGAGCAGGAATACATATTAGCTATAATACAGTAAATTATGACTAAACAAATCGTTTATTTTCATGGATATTACATAAAGCAAAGCTGGTGTTCTTTCTTGTAAAAAAAAAAAAAAAAAAAAAAGCAAATGAATCTTCCCCAACTTTGCAAATCTGTTTAGAGGTTCTCAAAAACTTCACTTCAAAACAGATATAATGTAGCACCTTTGAATACAACTGGATAAACCTAACATAAATATGAGATTTAATGTTATCTCACTGTTCTTTAAGGTACTTAACTCCACTTGGTACCTGACATTATCTAACATCATGATCATTTCTTCATATGTTTCAGTAATACATATATTTCAGCAATACAGCAGTAATCCACACATATATTATTCCTCATATCTATCCTGTGAAAATTGCCAAGTCCAGAAGCAAACATAAATACAATTTTTATTTACGTACTCCAGTGTTCAATGTCATTCCCATATTAATCAAGTTCAAGTTTATTTATATAGCACATTTAAAACAACGCAAAGTGCTCAAAGTGCTGTACAAAGTTGTACATAAAAATAAAAGACATGGTAAAACTAGTAAAAATAAAAATAAATATAAGGTGTACTAAATCTGATAAAAACAGACAAACAAAAGTAGGATGAAGAGCATCTAAAACACAGCCATAAGATAAAACAAATAAGAATCAAACACTTGTATTAAAAACCAGTGGAAATTCATGCCTCTTTAAAAGGATTTAAAGTACTCAATGTACTGTACACATGTGGTGTTAATCAATAGTATGCTAGTATCAGTCAATAGATCAAATTTTATTTATATCAAATCATAACAAATGTTATCTCATGACACTTTACTTATAGAGCTGATCAAAACCAGACTCTCAAGCCAATTTACAGAAACCCAACAGAATCCTCCAGCTCCTAGGAGCAAATATAAGTGTAAGTAAGTATAAGTCTTGGTGCATTGCACTTATCAAGATCCAGTGGTGAAGTTAGTGATTGCAACCAACTCAGCACCCCTCACCACAACCTCACCTATGGTGGCTACAAAAATACAACAGCAAGGGTCCGCTCTAGAGCCAGAGCCAGTGTTTATCATGCTCTACATTTATTAAGGTGAAATCTTAATGTGACACTAAAACATGTTTTTCTGCTGGAAGCAGAATCATAGGACTCCATTGTAATAAAACACACCAATATGGTGATAATGCAAAAAATCTAAAAACAGCCTACCTTCACATTCCAGACTGTAGAGCTATGTCATGAAATTTGTACAAAAAAAAAAGAAAAGAAAATCAGTGTTATTGCCTCTAATCCAGTGGTTCTCAATCTTTTTCTGTCAGGCCCCCCTTTGAAGGACGGAAAATCTCCAGGCCCCCCTCAACCCCAACAACATTGTAACAGTGGTGTAATTATAACTTTTATTGAAAGAAACATCATTATCGTGACAATAGTGGTTGCTTTCCTTGAATAATTTGTTGTGCAGATCAAAAATAACATATTTTTGCTTGCATTATACAAATAAACTCTACAAGACTGCTCTGAGATAATATTTTTCCAAACAAAAATAGGAACTGTGCAATTATCTTACACCTATGACAATAAAGTTCCTTTTTTTAGAACGACAAACACATTTTGGTAACAAAGATGAACATTTTTAACAATATCAGTGGCTGAAATGAGCCCATCTACATTGCACATCTCAGAATATCAAAGTGCAAACTGTACAAACTGCAAAAACAGAAACATTGCTCATTTTTCTTTTCCAGTAAAATACTTGGCCATTCTCCAAACCCAAACTCTTTGTCTACTCTAGTGACAGATCACTATGGCAGTAGATTTGTTTGTTGTACATCCCTAAAATGAGTCCGGGGTGTTCCAATGCTAAAACATTAGTTCCACCTGCTACATGTTCTAACCTGAAGAAAAAAAAACACCCAGGAGAGATTCCATGCCCCCCCTTGGAGGGCCCGCCCCACAATTTGAGAAACATTGCTATAATCAGAGATTTTTAGTCCATCTGTCTTTCAGTCAGATTCTGCAACCATTAAATTTTTTTTTTATGGGCTGAAGCTGTTGTATTTCTGTATTTCAGACTCACATGTGGGCAGTGATTTTTCCTTTATGTCATCTGTTCTTATGAATGTGAAAAGACTACCACAGTGATGTAAATGTACACTTTTGTCAGGCAAGTGTGGTAGGTTTAAGAGCACTTCACAGCGTCAGTTTGCTATCACATGTAAAACAAAAAAACAAAAGGGCAAATGTTAAGTCCTTATATCACTCCTGCTCATATGAGAGCCTCATATGATTCTGTACAAGTGTCTTGTGATTTGCTGTGGTATGGATGTCCCTGAACTTAACTACTCCTATCTCACATCAGTACATGAACATTAAGACACTGATCACCTCCATCTCAGTTTTTCTCCTACGTTTATAATAATTTCCAGAATTATGCAATGAGCAAAAAGATCTTGGACTCAGAACGGGAATACAGTTACGCTTTAAATAAGGGGATATTAACTCTGGTCCACACTCAAACATCGTAGGTGACAGTACTACAACCTAACACTGGATGCCACCTTCCATAATAATGAAAAAAGGAGGTAGGAGTCTGCTATGAGCTACTGTAGAAAAATAGTGGACTTAGAGGAGGGAGCATGCTCCTTTTGAAAACAACTCCCTGAAAACAATTCTTATTATGAAGTGTTTATACTATAATAACATAGCGTCCATGTGCTTGAAAACCCTTGGTCTGAGTTATCAGTCACACTACTGCCACCCAGTGGCCTGACTAATTAGTGCACGCCAAAGTTTTTGCACATCTGGACAGACAGTTGGACGGACGGACAGACAGGAGGACGAACCAGTAACAACACCCTGAAGTGAGGGCCGAGGGTAAAAACTATAATTACAAATTATATTTTTATTTCTGCAATTACATTTGTCTAAATCTTGCAAATTCACCTTCACCCATCAAATTAAATTTAATTATCATAACAGTCCAACCTGCAAACTATTACATTTTACATCACATCAAGGTGGTTCAGCTCCACAGAACCCCCCTGACAGTTTGACTTTAACACCAGCTGCAATAGTTAAAATGACACTGACACATTGAATGAATAGAGGCTCATGAGCATTCACAAGCTCCAAGCTCTGTTTCTAATCACTGTGCCAGGAGGATAAACATAAGGCACAAATCCTTTAATTAGCTCATAATTCAGTCATGCATTTATGGTGTGTGAAGAGCATACTGTAAGAAGGTATTTTTAATTGTGATATTGAAAGTGCTAAACCATGCAGGGATATCCTGCCTTAAGAGTGCTGTTAGTATTTGTGTGTTTTCTTTTCACATCTCCCTCTTCAACCCTCTCATTTTTCTCTGCAAAAACTCACTAGCTGCTTTAACCAACCAATGGATGCCCAAAGGCCCTTGTTGCTATGATACTGGATAGTAATATTTGCATCGCATATTAATTGGGCCCTCAGATCCTGATGTTGTTGAGTGAAATGTCTTTCTGATATATGTGCAAGATTTAGACATCAAGGAGATGTAGACAAAACAATAAAAATACAGCCTTTGTTTAGAGTAGGACTGTAACATTTTGTGTCCTTTTCATTTCTGTGTCTTCTCTTTGCAGTTCCAATACGAAAAATGCAACACTATGTTTAATATGCTTACTAAATGATTTGCATGCTGTGTTCTTTAACCTTACAGAGTGTTTACCTGAGCTCCCAGAACTCCTATTACTCATCAGCTCCAGAGAATACAATTAATTCTGCTGCGTACCCACTTTGCCCTGCACTCATTTATTTGGAGAGAAAATTAAAGTGTGATAGCAATGGGCCAGAGGTAACAGCAGTCAAACTTTTTTTTTTTTTTTTTTTGGGGGGGGTTCCTTTCATTACAAAGTTGCAAACAGTGTGACAGTCTGGCAGTTGTTAAGTATATTACTCTGATTTATATCTGAAGACATGATTTTATTCTTTGGGTACAAATGCTGAGTGATTGGTGACTGATGCAGCTGGGCGATTATAATATGAAAAGATAAAATTAACTTGTTCAGCCTTTTAATTTATGCCACATATTACATAGCTGAGCTCTGAAGTGTAATGATGTCCTTTTTTTTCCACTGCTGTTACACCTGCGCATATTAAACATTTTGATTCCTTAACTTACTGGTTTTCCATAATTCTATCATTTATCTGTGACACTGTTAAGACCTGGCATTAACATGAGTATTGGGGTATCCAATCCTAAGTGGCTCTAAATACAGACGCTAATGCATTGTGGACACATTGAGGCCCTGTTGTCTTTCACGTGTTTTATGTTATTTTGATGAAGTGGACATCTCTATGTACATCTGTTCACACCTGGCATCTCAACTCTTCACCTCTGATTGGATCTCACTTTCCAGCTCTACATGCAAAAGAACAAGAACATAGTTCAGGCTTTTATTTTCCCCACAAGCATTAGATTATTATTATTCTTTTTTTGTATTCTTGCATGACATACAATTTATGGATGATTGTATCTGAAAGTGCTTAACAGTTGTTCAGGAATGTAAAGCAGATTACACAAACTGAATATTTTACTTCCTCTCAAAGAAAAATAAGTGATAGTGGCTTGCATTTGGTTAGAAATACTTGGATTCTCAAGTAAACAATACTGGAGATCTAAAAAGGATTTGTTCATGAAATGTAAGAGATACATGCAAGGAAACTCATTACATTTAATTTACAGGGTGTCCCAAAAAATTTGACATAATTTCTCCACAACACTGGAAACTCAATGTGTGAGCTTATCTTAACGAGAATCTGCCAGGAAGATGGATTGGACGTGCTAATGATGGAGACACAGTGCTATTGAAATGGCCCCCATGCCCACCTGATCTAACACCCTGTGATTTCTGTGGGGTTACGTGAAAGGACTGGTCTATATCCCACCACTTCCCACATGCATAGAGGAACTCAAGAGGAGAATCACTGAGGCTCTGGAAATTGTTACGCGTGACATGCTGCAGAGAGTGTGGCAAAAACTCCACTACCAACTTGATGTGTGCTGCGTCACAAGTCGTGCACACATTGAACATTTGTAATAACTTTGGAACATTATAAAATTACCATCCCCCAAAATTTTTCATTTGAAATTTGTACAATAAAACATTTTATGTCCAAAATCAATCATATTAAGTATACATGACTATGTAGTCATTCTGATATCTCAAATGATGTCAGTGTTTTTGGGACATTCTGTAATTTCAATGAATGACTCATTCATTTTCTCTCTCTCTCTCTTTCTCTCTCTCAATATGCTCAATATGTGAAACAGTATGATACAAGACATCTAGTGTATTAAGTTTTAGGATATAATATGTACTATATTCTTCAGGCATAATTAAAGGATTTCATCTATTTATAGATATGTCTCAAAATAGAATCCATCAAAAATCCAATGGTTAATCTTCTCAATGTTCCCTACATCTTTATTGAATAAAAACCTTTTAGCACCTTGGATGGTATTGTATTTCTATGCATTGATTCCAGTATTTCGTGTAATTTTCATGTGTCTTTTTAAACACTTTAATATTATGCCATTGGGCACAGATTGTCTCTTACACAGAGGACTTCAGCTGAGTAGGAGGTCCTACAATGTAACACATTACATAGTAGGACCTGCATGGACAAAAGTTCTGTCATATTGAATTCAGACGTTTCATTGCTCACAGGGGACTGAGCTACAAAACCACAATGACATACGTCATGATATAATGTTATATTGCATTAAATATCATACAATAAACATTTTTATTCCATCTTAAAAGTGAGATATTTATCAAGTTCTGACCATATATAATCATTTTAAATCAAAAGTAACCATCTGGTTTCTTCAACTCTCACTCAAGAAGAAAAATCAGCCATTAACCTTTCAAGAAATATTTGCTTGACATTTACCATGATAATTATTGACAACAAATGACATGAGCGTTTCTAACATGATAATACTTGAAATAAACTAGTAGGAAAAGGAAATCTGTCCTAATATTTCTGTCCACACAGTATATGGCTATGTGATCAGTGCATGTTTAACTGGCATTAGATCTGTCCTCTTGTGATTAGATCATGACAAATGCATGTTCTCACAAAGTCTTGAACAGCCTGAGATCCAGCTGTTCTGACCACATTCGCAGGTAGTCTGTGTCACACTGAAGGACCATTAAAAAGCATTCACTCCTTCACATGCCAACAGTTGAAGCAAAAGTAAAGTATATATATATATATCTGTATTTGCATTAAGAGTGGGGATGTGAAATCTAAAGTGATCACTTAAGAAGAATGAACAGATTCCTTTTAATGCCAGGTGTCAACAGATATACTTAGAGCTGTCTGCTTGTTGAGAGGTTGCCCAAAATCCATGTTAATGCCAGGTGTGTACAGAGCCTGCATTCTACTCACAGATGTAGAAGCAAAATGGGGAAACCATAAAATGGCTTCTGGGTGGATGGATCATTGCTGAGCCGCAAAGGCAATAAATAAATCACACCTAATGCATGGCTGCTCATTCCGCAGGAGTGTAGCTAATACAACACATTGATCATCAACTCACACTTCTACATCCAGCCGCTCTTGTGCATTTTGTGGAGCAACATCAGGGAATTCACAGAATTAAAACTGCATCTTTTAGGAGTCTTTATCTGTGATGTTCTCAAATTATACAGCATTATTCATTATTTGTGACCTCAGTCCATCTGCTAGTAAATGAAAATGTAATGTCAGGTCTCTTGAGTTTGAAGGAAAGATGAATTATGTGATGAAACAGGTCCAAAAGATAGGCATTGCTCACTGTGGAAATCCCTGCGGTGGCAGAGGCAGAGGTTGCATGTAGGCTGAGAGACGATGTCCAGACTGAGACTTGACCTTGTAAACAAAAACTTCACTTTGAGATCAGCAGGGATGCCCACTTAGATATTCAGATAAGCTTATTTCATTGAGGGCTGCTCCATTAGAGGACTGTCTGAGAGCCTTCACTCAGCAATGAGCTCCTTCATGGTGCAAATAAATGAACTTGTTTCTATATATAAATAAATAAATAAATAAATAAATAAATAAATAAATAAATGTCTGATTTTAATTTGACATGTATCATTAGTATCAATATATCTAATTTGTTGTAAAAAGATATTCCATTTTATATTGTGTTGGATTTGCATAAAATCCCAGCACCTTGAAACAAGATCGTTTTCATCTGTATCTGGATTCTTTCCAGAAAGGCTGTTTCTACAGTGGAGAAAACAAAGAGGTATGACCTATCAATGTAATGTGTGTGCCTGCACAGACACACCAACAAAATGAACAAAGAAAGACACATATTACAATTGTTTATATACTCAGCACACACAATCCCACTCTTTCAACCACACTCCCCATGAGGCAGTGCAGCCTGTTAGGGGCCTCATCCAATTACAGACATCTAGAGGTGACCCCTAGTCCTCCATGCCACTGTTTTATATGTCACAAACAGAAAATGGAGAGTAGAGAGATTGGAGGGATCAAGAGTATGTTCAAGAGCACCACTGGGGAATGGCATTACACACTATTACACCGACAGCTTTGGGACGTATAGTCCTCTTCGGCACCGCTCGTGCAGTTCATCAGGCCATCCTGACAGGCTTTGAGCTATAATTGGGCCAGACCTCTGAGATGATGTCAAGCTAAGGCATCAGTGTCTGCTAAACGCTGGTGTCAACATGCCAAAAGTTGTCAAGCAGGGAATTCCTGTAACTGCAATCATGGTTTCTGCTAACTGCTGTGTACACTACAAAACAGCCCTGGTAGAAAGAAGCCAGACATTGTTACATACAGACTGTCGAATATTAAGCAAATACATCTGCCAGTGGAATGGGCAAACCCCTTAAAACTAGAGTAATAATCTAGCTACTGAAAAATTACACTACAGGAAACTGCCAAAAATTAAGAAAGACTTTAACTTTAACTTTGAGCACAAGCATTTAACTTTTAAATGGTCTCACTCTTAAAGGAAATCCATCTCAACATTGGCTGGAATATATTATTAAGACAAAGACTTACTTCCCAGAAGCAGGGCTTTTTCACTTGCAGTGTAGGAACAAGTGAAATGAATGCACAAGCTGGAGATTGCTACAGTGAGATATATCTAGCCATAATACATCTTAAGCAGGTTTCTAAAACAATGTATATGTCATTGATGATGGCAGCATCACATTAATGCTAGGGTCACTGACATTTCTTAAGACACTGTGTGGAATAGATAAAGGTAGAAGGTACAAATTGATGTAGATGTGGGAGAAGGTTAGAAGTAAAAGGTCACAGCCAATTACATTATCACTTCCTTTATTTTTGTCATCTTTCCAATAATATCTTGTGGCTTTTTCTTTTGTTCACCAAATAGAGTCCCACTATACGTGCAATATGCCAGTACATATACCACAGCACCAGCACAAACATGATTAAGGATTTGAGTCCCTCTAACCCTCTTTGGCTTCTACTCACGTTGGTCAGCTTTGGATGGCGATGTGTGGTTGAGTCTCTCCAGCGAGTTGCTGCTGCCCTCCTCCAGGATGTAATCAAAGTTGAGAATGAACATCATGACAACACCCTCCTCATTCTTCACAGGGATGATATGGGTGGCACAGAGGAAATTTGAACCTATCCAAAAGAAAATTAAATCCATGTTAGACAGTGGGTAATAAACATTAATGTTTTGTGTGTGATAGAGCTGCTATATCCCCACTGCAATCAATTAAAGAATCTTGGAATTATGAGCTCCAGGAATATAGTAAGCACTCCTGCTTAATTCAGTATTCACAAAGTAATTATTTCTGTTTGCATTAACAATAAAAGCAAAAGCAAAGCTTTTGCAGTACATTTTGACCTCTTCTATTAACACTCTTTGACACTCAAACATTTTATTTAATATAAAGCTGTGTGTGCAGAAGATCTAGCTGGACATTGAGGGTGAAAAGTTCAAGAGGTCCACTGAGGGAAAAGCCTCTGGAGTTGAATGATTTCACAGATCCAGACATGCCCTATGTCTACCCTTGAAGTGGGTACTGCACAGTGTAGTACAGTAAAAATATAGTGCCCACCCAGTATTAACATCAACACATTCCCCCAAATTATTCCATGCTGTGCTACCCAAGAGAAGATGTCCAAAGTCATCATTATGCATTGCGAACATAAATTGCAGTCCAGCCAGAATATGTGTTGAGCCCAGCATTTTCCCTGCCATTATAAGACTTAAGTGTAGCACCTAAGCCAAACTGGTGTAAAATCAATGTGGGGAGCTTCAACTGAGCCAGTGACTTTCTTAGATGTAATGCTTGGTCCATTGTCTGCAGTTAATTTCTTCTGCAACTTTTGAAACAAAATTTTTAATTTCCCCAAAATTTTGTATACTAACATTGCAATAATGATGGCCCAAAGCAACTATAACATTTCTTGTAGAAAGACTCCAAAACCTCCACCAGGAACAAGTTTTTCAACAAATAAAACAAAAAAACTCTACTGCCAGTTTTCTATCACAAATATGATGGGGAAAATGTTTAAAGATAACATGAAAAAATGGCACCTAAACCCTTTGTGAAACCTTTCCTTGTCATTTTCACAATCTGTGCTTTGGAAATTCTTGGCCTCAT
This sequence comes from Apogon hyalosoma, assembly GCA_037367295.1. Taxonomy (NCBI): domain Eukaryota; kingdom Metazoa; phylum Chordata; class Actinopteri; order Kurtiformes; family Apogonidae; genus Apogon; species Apogon hyalosoma. The sequence goes on from JAPQRP010000014.1 coordinate 19,837,348, forward strand.
TAAAAAATAATTGCTTACAGCTCTAAAACGCCAATTATTAGAGTTGCTGACGACTGTACTGTGGGAGGTAAATTAAAGCAATGCTGCCTTGTGCTAATGTCTCATGACTAAATGTTCTTCATTTATCAAACACCAGAAAAACAGTGTTAAATACTGGTTCTGACAACCTGTATTCAGAATAAATATCCAGTGTTCTTAATTGTTTAAGGATAATGTACAGTATTTTGATCAGATGGACTGGTTGTGTTGGGTTCAGGTGGTATGACTTCCCAGTTTCAAACATTTTGCTAAATGAGATGTACAGAAGATTTGGCTGTCAGTCCTGATGTAGAAGATTAAATGTATAGGTTTTAAATAATGAACATGGACATCTCTGGAAGATGCTCTCTCTCACGTTAGGCTGTAAGTCCTGCTGTCACCAGAGAGCTATTTATAGCTTGCCCAGCAGGCACACAGCCTACAGCAATTCTTTTTTAGGAAAACAGACACACTGCTGCACAACACTCTCAAGTGCTATTCTGCCTCTGTTCACAAAAAATGTGTCATTGCCTGTACAAAACATATGCATTTGCACACACACAACAAAATAATTGCAGATGCTTCCTACTATCTTCTTATGTTGTATAGTCAGGTATAGAAATGTGAAATGAAAAATCACAAACCGACCGCTTAACTGGACTGGGTTTTGATTTATGTATTGGGGAGCCCTGATTCCATTGGGCTAAGCAGTACGCTGCCCTAATAGTACATCAGTGTCACTATCAGTGGATGGAGTCATTAATTTTAGTCAGTGGGTGTGGGGGCACATACTATCACACCTCAAGTGACATTATGCAAAAGACCATAGTTTGAGTGGACGCATCTATGCGACACCACAAGAAGAGTGGACAAATCTGAGCTTCTGTAAACATTTTAATGAGTGGGATTTTTTTTTTTTTTAATAGCCCATGGAATGAAAATGCATGCATGAAAATCTCAAAGCAGATTGTTGGTATAATACACAAACAGAAGCTCAACAGAGATAAGAATTATTTGAAATCCTATCAATTCACTTTGTTTGCCAATTAAAATTAACATGTCAGTTTCTATGGAAACAAGCACAGAGAAAAGAAAACTACTGTGTCTGTCTCCAATTGAAAATCATTTCTAGAGGGTTCATATGTGGAGTGAAATTATCTACTGAAGACAGCTGCTACTTTAGACAAAAGTAAAGAAATAATCACTAAATTTAGTCATTGCAAAATTATATTAAAATAGTAGCTGTTCATCAAGGCAGTGTTTCCATGGCAACTTGATCTGATCATGTTAAAAGTGGGTCTGAAGGTACTGATAGTAACTTTAGTTAAATGAGCAAGAATTGAACCAGTAATTGATAAAAGCTTAAGAAAATTAAAAAAAAAAATCTAAATCTGTTTGAGGACTGGTCTGTTGATGAGAGGAACATCTGTCTCAAGTTTGATGATGTGAAAGTGAAAGGGTGGAAAATGTTTAACTTTTCTATAAAACCCATTGTATATTGAACTCTAATGGTAGCTAATTTTTCTGGAATGTTATATTATGAGTATAAATCAAGTCAACTAAGCCAAATAAAAGCATACACATTTTTGGAACTTGTTACCATATGGTTCAATATGCTGCCATCAACAAAGAAAAAAAGAACAATGAATATGAACTAAGCTTACGCCGTCAGAAGCGGCGGCTAGAGGTATATCCCCAAACGCCCCCAATCCTTAACCAGACAGCTATAATGTTGTGACGTGAGGCATCCCCAGGGCATGACCTTTCATTTGCACTTAATTTTGAAATCAATCAGACAAGTGGTTCCAGAGATATGAACAAAAGAGTGTTTAGTGACTTTAAACTTTTGAGCGGCCCCTTGTGGGCAATCTAGAAATGGTAAATTATCCAAAATCGAATCAGTTCTTCCTCTCCATGATATTCATTGATACGGAAAATATGTAATTTCTAAATTGAATATTTTTCAAGTTATCGCATTCACATGAAGGATATTGCGACGGTGGTCAGACCAAAAACATAATATCCCCGAAACTCTGTTCGGGGATATAAATACAATATAAAGTGTGACTAAACAACTTCATTGCTTTGCTCCAATTTCATTGAAAACACATTACAGCACAGAATTTATGCATCAAAAAAATAAACATGCACAATCATAAGTTCAGCATATGTGCACATTCACAGACAAGCCCACTACAGAGTACTTTGTATAAGTTCTGCATGCCTCAAGAAGGGGTGTAACCCAAACTTTGTAAAGTAATATATGTGTGCATGTTTGTGTGTGTGCGGGCATCTAAAAATAAGCTGCTTGGAATCCACAGGCATTTATAATTCATGGGAGCAAAGTATTATGTTCTAGAAAGCATAATGGTTGGAACTGGATGGAGGAGACTCAATGGTGGCATGTTTGTGTATCAGGGGAGTGAGATGAGGATGCAGGATGCTCAATCAGTTCAGATTAGAAACATGAAAAATAAGCTCTGTAACTAATTCATATTCATGATATTACAAGTGTGTATGCATCTATGTTATATTCTCAATTATTCTGCTTTGACTTAAATGCATGTTTGTTTTTGTCATTGTCACACTATTTTGCATCATCATATTTGCTTGTGTATCGACAGCTTCAACTCATTCATGCAAATCAAGCCTATTTGAATATGAAAGAGAGGAGGTATGTCTGTGTGTATTCATGCACAGATGCGAGAAAGGTAGAAGCTGGACATGTGCTCATGTCCAGCTGACAATGCAGAAATCACAAGAGAGTAAAGTTTAGTGCCACTTGTGAGTCTGTGAATGAGCAAGAACAAAACTACAGCATCTGCATCTTAGGGCTTGATATACTAGTTTGCGCGTGTAAAAACATACACAAACTTTACTGCGCATGCATAAACACAGTGAAGCTTATCTACTAACAGGACGCATCGAGAGTTGTGTCTCTCAAATGGGCAAAATAGCTTGAGCAACACATTTAGTGTGTTTGCCTTGCATATGCAATATGAACGTGATTTATCAAACCTGAAACTGGTGGTGGCATCTATTTTGCGTCTATATTTAGCATGTCTGAAAGGCAGGTTTTAACTGGCACAACTTCATGCAAAACTGGCTGCAGTTGTTGTGGCGAGGAGGTAGTATAGATACATGTCCATGTAATTGTGGCGGTGTTATACAGTTCCATAGATGTTCAACATCAGTCTGCTGTACATGATTTGCATCCATGTGTCTCCCCCTACTCCCTACCTTCCCCCCTCTCCCCTAGTCTCTCTCTCTCTTTCTCTCTCTCTTTTCTCCTCCTTTACCCTCTCTTTCATCCCAACTGGTCAAGGCAGACGGCCATCCTCCAGGAGTCAGGGTCTGCTTGAGGTTTCTGCCTGTTAAAAGGAAGCTTTTCCTCGCCACTGTCACTAGTAACAAGTGTTGCTCCTGGAGGATTCTGTTGGGTTTCTGTAAATTAGAGTCCGGTTTCGACCGGCTCTATATGTAAAGTGTCACTAGATAACTTCTGTTATGCTTTGGCGCTATATAAATAAATCTGATTTGATTTGATTTTTTGATACAACCAAAGGCAACACAGAGAGCGCATCTTTTCTGCTCGTGTAAACATTTTTGGAATGATGGAAGAAAAAATAATTGAGACGTATCGCCTACCCAGCAATGCCATTTTAGAACTTCTAGATGAACTAGGGGATGATTTGGGACCAGTCACAAGGATTCATACAGTAACTTCTATGACAAAATTCCTTGTGATGTTACATTTCCTTGCATCTGGATCATTTCACCGCACTGTTGCCATTAGTGTTGGTGTATCCCAGAGCAGTTTTTCAAGCGTACTATCTCCATGATGACAACCAGTAGCACACGCAAAATCCTCATTTAAATAGGGTGGTCTCCAAGACTTTGCACTGTTTTCATTTGTGCAGGCAATCTTAATTGATCACCTGTGACACGCAAATCAATACCACTCGCATTTTTTAGCCCGCGCAAGCAAATTTGCACTTGTTATTTGCGATCTTAGTAAATCAGGCCTGTAGTGTTTTTAAAACTATATCCAAGTAGAAAAATTAGAAAATAGTGTTAGTCAGAATGTGCTCATTTCATTTTTCCATTAATCTCAAAGATACACATAAGTGTGTGATGAGGTTCAGGGCGCCGCTGCAACTCATGCTGAAAAAAACTCCAACATTTTTGTGATATTTAGCTTCAAACAATGTTCAAAAAACAGGTGTGAAATATTCAGTTACTTTTTAGCACATTTAGAGCAATATTTGTCAACTTGGAGAAAATGTAAATAGTTAAATATAAATATTAAATATTACACCTAAATCTAAATGTAAATCTTAAATCTAAATTGTAAATGCTAAATCTTAATCTAAATAATATATCTAATCTAAATGTAAATGTTAAATATAAATATAAATATTAAATGTAAATGGTAAATCTAAGTACAATTGTTAAATGTAAATGTCACATGTAAATCTAAATGTTAAATGTAAATCTAAATGTTACATCTAAATCTAAATCTAAATGATAAATATAAATATGAATATTAAATGTAAATGTTTCGGGTGAAACTAAATATTTAGCTAATATGCAAATTAAAAATCTACCAAAATAAGAGCTCCAGGAGATCAGAGTGTGTTGGTGGGTTTGTCCTGGCTCCAGTGCTGGCTCCAGCTTCCGCGTTAAACTCACATGTCCCTTGTATTGTGTTTTTGGGAGGTCAGTTGATAATCTATTGCTCTTTGAAATTGAAATGTATTTCATAAGTAATGGATTACATTAAATAGCGTCAGTTACAGCCTGTACATTCACAGCCTGAGCATATGATGCTTAAGGAACCAGTTCCGTTTAAGGATCACGGAACTAGTTTTGCTTACAGAACTCAAAATCAAGCCGTGCTCCAATCTCCAAGCCCCGCTTCACCCACATCAAGCACTGCTCTTGTGGGGCTTGGAGGTGCTTTAAACCAGTTCTGGTTTAACACTTACGTTTAACATTTACATTTAACATTTATATTTATATTTAACATTTACATTTAGATATAACATTTAGATTAAGATTTAACATTTACATTTACATTTAGATTTAACATTTAGAGTTGGCATTTATTTTAACATTTAGGTGTAATATTTAATATTTATATTTAACTGTTTACATTTTCTCCAAGTTGACAAATTTTGCTCTAAATGTGCAAAAAAGTAACTGAACGTTTTACACCTGTTTTTTGAACATTGTTTGAAGCTAAATGTCACAAAAATGTTAGAGTTCTTTTCAGCATGAGCTGCTTTACAAACGGCGCCCCATAATGAGGCACAACAGAATTAAGTCATTTTCAAGTCAAATCAATTTCTTGATGCAATTTATTTTCTGTTTTCCTCTCTTCCCCTTCATTTCCCATTATCATTTATGTTGTTCCACTCATTGACTGCCATGTCTCTCATTCTCTGCCTTTTATCCTTTCCTTATCCGTGATTGTCATTCTTTTCTTAATTGTTAACCTGCGCCATCACTTCATCCATCCCAGTCCTCATCTGCTTTCTTTCGCTGACGCTATTTCTCTCACACTGTCTTTTTGTTTCTCACTCTTCCTACTTCTTGCCATGCCTCCCTTTAGCTTGCTCTATGGATGTCTCTACCTCTGGGAAATGAGATAGCTGCCTATGTTCTCTGCAGGAAGGCCACCTGATGTGTTATAAGTGGACAGATCCAACAGATCCCCAGCGCTGCTGCCGATGCAAATTTCTGCCCATCTACCTGCACAGCCTGCCTCTGTGGAGGGTCATAAACAAACCCGCAAGTGTGGGGAGGCACACATCCGTGTACACTTGCAAACAGAGATAACATTTACATTTCTCAGCTGCATACTGGCATAGAGACAGACGCAGGCAGACAACCATGTACACATGAAGCACACAAACACTAATGACACTCACAGATCTCAGTCAGCACACTCCACAGACAGACACTGGCTCACACACGCAAAACACAGGCATTCACACACAGCCTGCCGGCAGCATTAATTAGCGGAATGTTCTCTGTTCAAATAAATCTAATAAACAGGCGATGGAGCTGGTTTACATGGTGCAGTGTAATGAGAGAATGCACCTTTGAAAGACACAAACAAGTTTAGTCAGAACATCTCTGGCCTGAATATTTATAGGGAGCTAAGAGGAGCAAATCATCTTAACCCGGTTTCATCAGGTTTCATCTCCACCTCTTGAGAAATACATTTAGCAAAAAAAAAATTGACATCCTCTGAAAAGCAAAATGACTCAGCGTCCTCTTTCCTTGACTGTAATTTACAGTCATGGATGGATGGGCTAAAACAGAAACAGAAACACAATCTGTTCTTCTCTGGTCTCTAATCTCCCGAGGACACCGGATAGAAAAAAAATGCTGACTTGCATTTTGAGAGAGGAAAATACTTTCAAAGTTTGCCAAGGTGAAATCGGGATGATAACCACAGAACTGCCCGTCATCCTCACAAACATCACAAAATCCACAAAATACAGTAAGCATGATACACAGCAGTCCAGTAAGTCAACTGCTTTACTGCTTTGTTGCACTACCCTTGTCTGTCAAAGTCAGACCACAAGCCTTAAGCCTGAGTGGATACGTGGGTCTTATCGATTTAAACATTTTCCACTCGGCTTCATTTCCGCACTGACGCGGTGCAGCCTACCTGGATTAATAGGGCTACCTGGTAATCTGTCGCTACACAGATGGCTCGGCAGGATGACAGCACAGTGTGCTACCAAGTGAATACACAAGAATATGCCAAATCACAGTATGCCACAGCTCTTTATTGTTTTCAGACCAAAGCTGTGTTGTTTAGAATCATCTTCCCTCAGGTATTTTGCAGATTCAGTTTTTAACACTGACAAACCCAAAGACTTAAAACAGCAAGACTCTGCATTCAGAGTCACCTATGTTGATTTGTTTTGGACTGTTTGCATCTGCAGTCAAGTACTTGAGTGACTGGTCCACCTGAAAACATTAGTCATGGAATAAACATGACAACATATGAGCAGACAAATGGATAAATGTGGCTATTTATGCAAGTTAACAAGCTTTCTCAAGAACAATTGGGATTACAGATGCAGCAAAGGGGGTTTTGAGTTATTTGACCTTGAGGTTTGGACTGAAAGCAACACCGCTGTTGGACTTCACAGGAAAGTTCAGCAAAAGGACACTTGTATTTCACTGATAGACCACTGACCAACTGTTCCCACAGAGTTGTATGTTTCATTACACAGAGCTACCAAATTCACCCCCCCCACACACACACATCTAACATGATACACAACTATGAAATTATGTACCTGGCTCTTGGCCCACCTCTTGGACATGTATGGATTACAACTGATCAAGGTAATGTCAACTAAGTTCCTTGTCTTCTTCCACTGTGGGTAAAGGTGATTAAAGTGTATTTCTTTGCATTTATAAGAGTATTTCCAATTTGCTAAGAGTTGAGAAATAAAACATACTCATAACTACTAGTGATTGGGAACTTAGAAGCAGTTCCAGTTCATCATTCATTCACTGTTTTTATTGATGCCAGCATGTTTTTCTGAAGTATGCATTGCAATATACAGGACACAGACACAAAGACATAATGGTCCAAAATGTTGCTTAATTTCTCCAAAAGAAAAAGGTACTTGTAATGTCTGGAGACCAACCATTTAAAAGTTGGAAACATCTGCACACTGCTCAAACATCATTCCACACAACATGTGTTTCAGTTCCAGGCATGAAATGTGAAATATTATTTTGATACACAGTTGAGGTCTTTAGTTTAATCTTTTTATTAACTGGTAGTTTAAATGTTGTTAGGATTCCTCTGTTTCATTAGACTTCTTTGGTCCACTGAATTCCTTTGTTTTGCTGGTGGGTGATGGG
>JAPQRP010000014.1:19847747-19869721 GCA_037367295.1 Apogon hyalosoma
ATTAGCACGTACACGCGTCCAACTCTTCAGTCAAACATGATGTCCTTGAGTCACCATGGAACCACGGAGGATATGTAGAAAAGTGTATGTATCCTTCCCCCACCCGCTGTTATTCCCATTCTTTTGTTTATTAGAACACCGGCTGCAGCAGATTTTACTCTGTGTAACACTGTGCAGGCCTTCTCCCTACTGCAGAAAAGTGCGCAACACCTACCTTTTGCTCTCAGTTACCTATGATTACATTTTTTTTTCTTTTTGCAATTCCATTAATTTATTACATTTGTCATGCTTTTGATGTAATCAAGTATTTGTCAGCATAATTAAAATAGACTGAAAATTCAACTAATCACTGTGTAATAGCTTTGTAAAGTAGTGTTATCTGTTTGTTAGGCAGTGATAATTATTATTTAGCAGTTAGGAGAAAAAACACCCTTAAATGCACATCTTTAATGTTTAGTGAGGAGAACAGCTTTGCATTACACTGTGGTGATAAGTTGTAACCTGCATTACCAAGCATGCTCTTTTCCTTTCTGATTTACATACTGAAGGCAAAGGTATAATTCAAGTGTGTTGAATATGCAGTGTTACTATAAAAAGGCTCCCACACTGATGTGAAAAATGAAAATCTTATGTAGAATCACAGGACACTTCACTGTTGCAGGTGATTTTTTTTTTTTTTATGATATGATGTTCGCTTAATTTTATAACACATTTTTGTGATGTGTGAATGTGTGTGTACAGTAGAGGAGATTTAACAGCAACATAAATCTAAATAGATTTTAACTCATTAGCCATTGGAGAGGTAATGATGTAAGTCTGCCACTAATGAGCTTAAGCTCTTAATTGAATAGGTGGGGGGCGGAGGTATACACACACACACACACACACACATACACGCACACACACACACACACACACACACACACACACACACACACTCTGCATGGACACCCACACAACCCGAGTGCACAAAAGGATGTACACACAAAGAGACACCCATGTCCACACACACCTACGAACACAATCCCGCCTCCTGTGTTGGTATGGGGTGTTTTTTCCTTCCTTCCCTCTATGGGGTCATGAAAAGGGGGGGGTCACAGTCACATGACCAGCAAAATTTCAACTCCAGTGCCTGCGGACTTCAGTGTCGGCCCTTATCACTTCACCAGTGCACTTTTTGCATTGTTCCCCTCTTATGAAATGCAGAAAAGAACAGGCTGTGTTAAAAGCACAGGAAACAAATCTGTTCTAATGAGTTATTTATGAAATCACTTATACTCTGATATATAATTGAAATACAAGGTGTATTCTTTCATATGAGGGAAAAGATAGTAAGTGCCAAATCAAAGTCCCCTGTACAAAGAAAAAGGATTTTCATTGAACGTCACACTAATCAAACCTCTAAATGACTGTGTCCATATTCACAATATAAGAGGAAAAACATGCAACACACTCCTAGCTTTGATGTCTCCTCCTCTCAACACATTTCATACTTTTATTCATCTCATCCACATAATTATCAGCACTTAACCTGCAATGTCTGCAAAGACATAAAAATGTCAAATTCAATTTGGATAAAGAAGAAAGCTTATAGGATAAAATGTCTATTCTTTAAACTGTACAATACATTTAGAATAGACCACATTCCCTTGGTGATACTGTCTATGAAAATGATGATATCCAATTTCTTAGTGTCTTCTATCAAATAAACCCTGATATAAACAAAGCCCCTGTGAATGGGGAACAATGGTGAGGAATCTCAAAGCAGGAAATCCAGAGGGAGAAAAAGAAGAGATTAGAGAAGCCCAGACAGTGTTTCAGGGTGCACATTGCTCAGATAAAGAAGAGAGGAAATAATGTAGGAAAATAGAGGAAGGGATGAGTCGTCTTTGCTCAGTCTCAGAGGCTAGTGTGTGGCCAATCCTCTTTTATGAGCCCAGACTAACGCCCTGATGGGACACGGCGTAGATTTGAGCAGAGCCTATTGAGCATAAGCTGCTAAATTTGGCAATAAAGAGAATGTGATTTACTGTAAGCTCCAGTGAGCGACGCGGCCGATGGCATGTGTACAGCGCACACACACACACACACGCACACACACACACACACACACACACGCATACACACCTAGAAGCATAAAAACACACAGCTGGAGACGCACACATACACACAGAAACGTACACTAACAATAACTCACTCACTCTGTTACTGTCTCCTGCTCTCTCCCTCATTCTGGCTGACACACACACATTGCACACGGCTGGCCGGCTTGCCTCTGAGCCCCGTACACTCGCACAGCCACTCATGCGGCTCAGCAGCAGTGACTTTGACAAATAACCAGGAAGTCCTGGTGTTGGCTTAAAAACTCCAACTTGTTCAGTTGCAATTCTGCATTTGTCCTGCTTTAATGGCTGTGGAAGTGGCTTTGGAGGTAATCTGTCAGTGATTGATTAGACCCTGGCCAAATCCCCTCACTGAACGCATTGGTAGGCTGCAGGCCCGCCTGCTACTATGTGAGGCAGAGGGAGACATGGAGAGGCAGAAAAAATACAGAAAGAAACACTTCTACTGTGTGTGAGAGTGGATGTCTCTGTGTTATTATCACAGAGGAGTTCACCTGTACAGATAAATATTTAACATTCAAAGAAATAATTTCCAACGATCAATGTGAAAAGGAAATACAATAAGAATTTTTGTTTGTTTGTGACATCTTAATTTACACTGACCATAATTCTATTCTTAAAATGTCCAGAACTTTATCTTAAATTAAGCAAACATAAATTAAGAAACATGTGAAATGCATGTTCCACAAAATAGCCTAAATATTTACAGACTTAAGTTTGACTATTTCAGACTCAGATTCAGCTTTATTGTCATTCAATCAATGGTACATGATAGAACAAAATATAGTTACCCAGGTCTCAGTGTTTGTAACACGAGAAAGATAAAAGGATAAATAAAATATGTAAAAACTAAGTAGGACAGAATAAAAAACTGCCTGAAAATATGAAAAAAAAAAAAATTTAAATACATAAATAATTAAAATAACTTCTTAATATGTACAGAATTCAACAGTATGCAGAAACAGTGCAGTTAAAGTGGTGGTGCATGTAGCAGGAGCAACAGTGCCATAAAGTGACAGTAGTGACTTTAGCAGCATCATGATCTGGTGCATAGTGAACAGTAAATGGGGGTGGTTCAGCCATCATCATCAGTGAAGAGTTACCAGACAGAATGAGAGGAATAAGACAATATACATAATGATTCAAAAAGTCTGAAAGTCTGAACGAAAGGGAACCAGGTTTTGATTATTCCAGATTAAAGTTTTGCAGGACTTAATGAAATTTAAATACATAATATTCATGTTGGAAGAACTCTATGAGTGAGATTTGTTGCATAAAAGAGCTCAAGGGTCCCTTGAACCCATTATGTAATGTACTAAAACATTATGTGTAGTAATATACACTAAAACTATAAGAACTGATATAATGCAAAGAGTCATTTCTACAACTGTGAGAGTGTGAGCTATTCTCTTATTCGATCCAGAAGGGAAATACAGAAGTAGGGATGAGTCACTTTGCAGCTAAAAACTCTCATTATCTGCTGTCTTGCACATGAATTAGCCTGCTGATGACCACACTTTCCATGATGTAATCAGCTGTATCGATCTGCTTTATCTATGAGTTGAAGTGAGTGAGTTGATTCTAAATATCAATAATATGATGATATTCAGAATATTTAGACTGAAAAGTACTGTTGTGTGTAACGGTCACATAATGGCCGTGACACTGGTAATAACAGCTGTTAAACACTATATAAAATGGGCTGCAATATTACAGTCCATTTTCTAAATAGTGGGAAAAGAAATGTTTTTAACTGTCGTTTCAAAAACATCCCTATTTCTTTTTTTTTTCTTTTCTTTTATAATCAAAGCTGAACAAGTCCTTTTGCCAAACATGCAGAGGGTCTGACCATGAAAATGTTCAGCGTGAATCTTAATATCACTTAAGTGATAATTATTCCGCTCGCCACAAACCTGACTAACAAAATGGAATTCAATCAGAGCATGTGCATAATGACAGTCATTATGAAAATAATGAATAAAAAAGTAATAATGACATCCCTATCTGTATTCAGACCTCTTTTTCTCACACATCTCCATGGTGATCTGAATATTTTTTTTTTTTCAACTCTGCATTCTGGCTGGCCCATGGCCGCTTTAATCACATTGTTTATGGTAAACCAAGCGTTGTATGGTAGCTCTGTGCTTGGACTCATTTAATTAACCACTTGAGAGGTGTAGCCGAGCCTACAGTAGTCCAGCATTGTCTCCTGCAGCGGTGAGTGCAGGGTTATTGTTGCTGACCAGTCCATCTCTCAGCAGCTCTCTGCATCTCTCACTGTTGGCTCTTTGAAATGAGACAAATCTCCCTCTGAGCGAGAATTTGCCTTTCTACCACTAATGTGAATCAATGGCTGACAATCAGGAATGGTGTAATTATGAGGAAAACATCTCACCAGGGTTGTGGAGGAACAGATTACACATGCTGGGATTAAATGATAAATCATTGGCTGCTCAACTCCATTACAGCTTCTGAGTTAAATGAAATAAACTGTGACAGTAAAATGCTTATTTAACTTTTCATTCTGCATATTTATTTAATGCATCATCATCAGGCAGTGAATGTTAATATAAAGCAGTTTTCATTTTAAACCCATATCTGCACCTTTGTTGTTCTATCAATCATTAAAAGTGTAAATCAAGGTTTGTGTACACACCTGTATGACAGTTTTTGTGTGTGCTGTCATTTGTACATGTGAACATTTTTCTCTCTCTATGTGCGTCCACACAGTAGATGTGTGTGTGGTGGACCGTGTCCTTGAGGTTTACTCTTTTGATTCAATAGTGCTTCACATGGATGGACTCAATCAGATACCTCAAACCCAGTGAAGGGTGATGTTCAATGGAGCTGAAGTTACACTACAGCAGCTCCTTGGAAAAATGATGGCCTGGTTCTCAGGAGATGTTTACACGGAAAAGTACTACTTAGCGACACAAGAATCTGATTTAAGCATACATTTTGACTTGTTGACACTAGGTAACACTGCTAAACTCTCACGAAAGTTGTTTTTCTATATCAGAACAAACACACACTTTACTGACTGAAAGTATGGAATGAATGAATGATTAGAAGAACATGTGAGATTCAAGGGTACACTTGAAATAAACCTTTCTTTTAGTTGTTGGCTTTTTTACTTTTCTTCTGTCAAACCAGTTTTAAAGCAAGCAATCCAAAATGAGTATTTAAGTCCTCAAAGGAGCAGCACAGAGATCACATCATGTACTTATCCTGAAATCAGTTTTAGACCAGATGTACACTATAACAGGATTGGAGGGATATGAGCTGCAATACAAATCTTTTCATGATTGCATCCCATCTCTCCAAACACTCATATGCAGCACCAGAACAATTACTACGGAGGTCTGTCCAAAGAACTTGAAATGGCCAATAGGTGTCTGGCCCTAGAAGCCATTATTTCCTTGAATACCTTGAGGATAATGAAAGTGGGCTAAGGGAGAGCGGGGATGGAAAACTGTACTGTTGGAGTGCACTGAGCCATTGCAAATTTCTGTTTGAACCCATAACAATATGGTCATGTGACAAATGATAGCAAACGCAGATCCTGAGCAAGTCAGAAGATTATAGGCAGCTGAGATGAAAATAAAACTGAAAAGGTGCTTTGAATCTTCATGTTATGTTCCATCTGACACGAAACCATTTGTATTTTTGTACCGACCTGTCAAATCAAGTAACATCAAATCACAATCCCTTGTCAGATCTTTCATTAAATATAATCTTTAAAAGTTTCTATTTCTCGTTCCATACTTCATTAAATCACCTTATTGATTTTCTTGGACAGGAAAATATGTTTTCTCGCACTTACAGCATGAAGGACTACCCGGTCTATTTCTGCTGTGAGTCACATGTCAATTTGTACCGGTTCTTTCTGAGAAATGAACATTGGCTGGGAGCAGACTTCCTGATTGGTCATTTTGAAGCAGAGAAGTACGTCTGCATGTCCTGACCTCTGCCCGTTGTTTCTTCATGCTCTGCTGTATAACAAGACCATCACACAGCACTGACGGGAGACAGGTCTCAGCTGCTCACACTCTTATCAGAATGGGCTGCGCAGACTGAGGTGCCTCAAGGAAGTATCAGTAAACAACGCTATAGGGTTCCAGTTGCTATACGCTCAGGCGCTCATGCAAAATTCAGCACTTTGTATGTAGACTGAGAAGGAGCCAAGGCAGAAGGCAGGGGTTATGTTTTAACTGGTGAACCTTCAGAACTCCACTATTCCCCCTCTAATTCTGAAGGAAATGTTTGTGAATTTGACCCGAGAGCCAGAAACAGAAATATTAATTGCTGCACTTATACATAAAGAAATTCAAAAAGCTACTGTTGCAGCTCTCCAGCTCAAACCAGTTATCTCTCACAGTCTCCCTCTGTCTTCCTTCCAAGTCTTTAATGGTGTGATCGCCCTTAACTCCACTGTAAATCTCTCCCCAACGGCTTATGGTTCAAATTAATGGCCCTGCCATAAGTGTTTGAATTTCATGAATTGTAATAATACTTACATCACAAGACACATGAAGTCATGTCTCCCTCTCTACAGTGGAGATATGATACATTTTAGAGGGATGCACAAAGTGGTCCCCTGGTAGGGTAGTGATGTATTCTAATAGACTGTGCTGGCCAACCCCCGGGTGCAGATATTCATGATTCATATTTGAAGGCTGCAGAACATTTAAATGGGACATTAAGTGGCGAGGAAGATTAAAACACTGTTGGCTTTGTGGAATAACTGGGACGTTCACTGGTGCAGTTTTTTTCTCTTAAAAAGATCAGTAAGAGTTCTCAAAGCTCAAAATATTACTCAGTATGAGCGATGTTTTTTTCAGCAATGACACAATACCAATTATTATGAGTCAAGGAGATGATAACGGACATTTGCAAGTGAAGTCTTATGCTACCCTTTATTATGTCTATTTTAGAGCATTACATATAGCATCCTATCGTTTTCTCCTTTCTTTTATTTCAGTGGCGGTTTTCAAATAAATTTTTCTTTCATTTCATCTTTCATTTGTGAGTTATCAACGGTTATTATAACATTATCCTTTAAATTTTACATTTTTAGTTAAAGTCGGGTATTTTCCCATATTCAATTTAATGATCATGAAGATGTTCCCAAAAGCTCAGAGTAAATTCAAAGATTATTATATCAAAACAGAAGCAACTGAAGAAAAATTTACTTTTTCAGCAAAATGCATCATTAACTGTATAGAAAAACACCCATCTATAACCACTGTCATTGTCAAACTATGTGGGTTTCATTGGTGAATCAATGTTGCAGAACATGATGTTTCCACATTCACTACCGAGCCTCTGAACATCCAAACAGGTTATATCTTATGACAATGAAAAGCTGAGAAACTGCATTTTACCTGTATTATTTATATGTATTGATAGGATTTGTGGTTCCCAAGTTACTATGCCTTTCAGATCAGTAGATACTTTTGGTTATGGCTGCTGAGGTCTTTGAAGGTTAAGATACAACAAGAAAATACAGGGCAATATTATGCACAGTTTTAAAAACAATATAGTAAATGGCTTCCACAAATAACAGTTAATATTTAATGCGATGTCTGTTAAATTTGCCTGAACAATAAGAAACATTTGATGTGGTGAATGAAACCAGATCACTGCAGTAAATTTCAAACAGAGTTCAAGATGTTAAGTGCAAAAGGAGATCACCATAAATCCTGGACACATGATTGTTTTTATTGCTGTTGCTGTATTTCCTATAAATTTCAGTTGTATCTTGTTAACTACAAAAGAGGATCCATGCAATTCAGAATAAAAAAACGGTGATATTTTGAGAGTAAAGTCAGATTATTTCAAGAATAAAGCCATATTATTATGAGAATAAAGTGGTAATTTTATGAGAATAAACTCATAAACAGGGAGAAATATCAGAAAGACAGTCTGATGCTTTTGTTAAAATGACTAACGGAGGACATCTCCTTAGTTTATACTTTGGTATAGGTTATGGAAATAACCACATACTCTGTCAGTGTTAATTTATATTTTGGTATAGGTTATGGAAATAACCACATACTCTGTCATTTAAACTTAGGTAAAGTTGTAATAATATTTACAGAATGGCACTTCTGGGATTCACTTGATAATTTTGACTGCCCTATTTATTTTTAGCACAAAAAGACATTTTACTTGTGGATTATGTATAAATTGTACAGCTTTATTCTTCTAATATTTTGACATTTGTCTCCAAAAATTATAAACTTCATTCTTTTAATATTCCATCTTTATTCTTGCGTGTTAGAGAGCAATATATATGCCCATTATAGTGTGTCATTATAATCTTGCAAAGTCAACAAACCAACTGGTGGCCTTAAAATTTGCACTGTGGTGTACATTTACATGCTGGTGCACAAATCTGTTACAAAAATCACAACAATTGCAGAGGAATTGCAGTAGTTTTAGTGTTCACATATATGCACTGCATGACTGAACTCAAAGCATTTCACTAAGCCATAACTAAATGAAATAACTTTTTTTTTTTTTTTTTTTTTTTTTTTTAGTTTTAAGATTATTTTATTTAATTATAATGAAATAACTTTTTTTTTTTTTTTTTTTTTTTTTTTTTTACTGTTCACATTATGTTATTTCATTCTAATGAAATAGCCGCAAGTAACATTAATCATTAATGTTAACTCAGTGAAGCTGATGTGACACCACTGATGGTTGACCAAATGAAACGTAACATTACAGTCGCTAAATGATGAATTTCATTCAATTTTAGGACATTTGACAAGATATAAGTGTCAACTTAATTTGACTGCTGAGATGCTACATATTATGTTGAAAACGTCAAATCAATTAAAAAAAAATCCAGTTCAGTAACATTTGAACAATACATTGTCAGTTTCCACATTCAACTGTAAATGCTAATAAATAATTGAATAGTCTTTTCCCATTTCCCACACATCAGAGCAAAGTATAAGACATTTATTTCATCTGAAAAAGCCCACAGATACAGACAATTGTAAAAATGAGAGTGACAAGGGAAATTAGATTGTGCTTTAGTTCAAATATGATAAAATAACACAAAAATGCAGCTAAATAGAAGTATTTTGTGCAATATCTGCAGCAATTGGCCAGATAACAGGTCTATCTCTGCTAAGTGTATTTAAATATATTAATCTGTACAAAGCAAATAAGGTTAAATCTGACAAATACCCCTGCTTGTCATAATGATCTTGCAACTTTGTTGTTCGAGGAGCACGGTGTATGTTTCTAATGTGTGTGTGCGTGCGTGTGTGTGTGTGTGTGTGTGTGTACGGTTTAGCAGCAGGACAGACTTGATGATCCCCTGTCTCCTGGTGACTGCATGGAGCCAGCCAGCCGTGGCGAGGCTGCCATAACTACTAGTTGAGCTCTGTCAGGGAGATGACCCACTCTCTATTCAACAAGACCTGCCACCCTGACAGACAGACGGCATGACAGACAGAGAGACAGGCAGGCGGCAACGCTAAAGCACGGGAATATCTAAACTCTCGAATGCAAAAGAACCCACTGTCTCACTGAAAACAGGAAAAAGTCGTAGGTGTAATTGGACTGCAGCAGCATAGGTCAAGAGTCAATGGTCTTATTTGAGGGCTAACACCATTTAAGACTAATTTGAGACTATGTGTTATTGTGCCTTTAACTAAGTTTCTAACCTGATCTGTACTGAGGTTCACTGTGCTTTTAAAAGAGACCTGCTGCCCCGCAAAAGGCCATCTAATGGTTTTTCAAACCCACAGTATTACTTTAATGTACTGCAGATCAGAGGATAAAACAACCACTTTCTGTAGATGGAGGGGAAAAAAAGTGAAGTGCAAGGAAGATTTTAGATTTTCTTCATGAAAATCCATTTGGGTTCTCACTGTTACGAATGATTATAGTGTCACAGATGATTTAAAAGGCACTTAAGCATAAATAACACTGGGTGTATTGTGCATGTATACAAAGACATTCCCTAAGCTATAGAAATAACATGGAATAGTGGAGTTATTTAATTAGTCATGCATCAAAAATGCATAAAATATTTCCAATTGTATGGAGTATTTTATTCCATGTGTTAGGATATACAGTATTTTCCAGACTCCTTCAAATATATAGCTAGGAAGTAGGAAACTTCTCCTTTTTTAATAATAGTTTCTCATTAAAAACTATCATGGCAGGAAAATTACTGCTCAGCTTTATTCTCTACATGTTAGCATCACATGGAAATCTGTCCCACCATAAGCAATTGCAGGTAGGAACTTAAAATTCTCTCAGACATAAGCATGTAAATAGACATAAAATAATGAAGTATTGTAACTAATAATGAAACAAATGTAAAAATTTAATTAACTCAGATCTGCTGGGTATTAAGTTGTATTGCACATAAATCAATATAATGAGAATTGTAATATTTTGTGAAATATCATTATTTATGTTGATGTCTTATAGTTAGATGATTTAAAAAAAAAAAAAAAAGAAAAACTTGGGATTGTGTTATTACTTTGAAGGCATTGTCAGGTAAACTACAGACTACTGACATATACTTGCAGTCTATTATTCTATTTCACTAACAATGACAGAAGGTCAGCTGTGTTGTTTCTTCTAAATACTACCATAATGAACTTGGTAAAACTGCATGGAACAAATTACACAACATCACACTTCATAAAATATCTTTAACTGTATTTTACAAACTGTTTTTGAAGAAAGTTGTTGCTGCTTTACATAATCAGTGGATATTACTGGTACAATCTACTATCCTCTTTCTTACCTTCTTCACCTTAATTTTATTCTTCTTTTACTATTTATTGGTTTCTGTTCTTTTTACATTCTGGTGTGTTTTATATGTAAAATTATTTTGTGTGTGAAAGTGTAAGTTGCTGCCATTTTGACTTGATCTAAATGGGACCTTCCTGGATAAAAACAAAACAAAACAAAACAAAAAACAAAACAAAACAAAACAAAACATAAATTAAAGAGAGGGCAAAATGTTTTAAATTGTTGCAAGGAAGAAATCGCAATATTAGGTGACTGCTGCAACTTCACTGTAAACCCAAGATGGTTTGGCACTTGGGGAAAAAAAGTAAAGGAAAAAAAAGGCTAAAAAAAAAAAGTAAATGTCAGATTTCATTTCTCCACTGTATTTAGGTCTTTTCTGCATATGGACATATCATATATGTTTCTTCTCTTATAGATCCCTTGTATATACAGTATGTGCATGTAGCTGCATGTGAGTGGACCCAGGCACTGTTGCTTCAGTGTACCTGTGTGAGGCTGTGTGTTCACTTTGTCACTGGTGTTTGTGTGCACACACTAAGGTCAGGACCCAGGCTGGAGGCCTGTCCCTGGAGAGCTCGCCTCCAGCGTGGCCAACTAACACTACAAACAATTAAAAACCACTGCTGCCTCCCCCAGGGTGCTCGGCTTTATCCAGCTTGGGTTGGAGAAATCGCTGCTTTGCGCTGCACAAGATTTCCAGCTAAAACCCTCGGTATCTGGTCTATAACGATGCCGGCAACGCAGGAGATGGAGAGGCAGAATCGATACGGCTACAGCCTGTGGACCAGTGTGGAGACAGGGGGCTATTATTAGGACGTCCTTTCTTTACCACCTGAGCCACTTACACACTTAGGATAGTCACACACACACATACACATTCAACTCTCCCTCAGTTACACCAAAGTCAAAATAGCTTGCATGTGAGAGCAAATCATAAATGCAGGGAAACAGGCAAGTTATTTGTCTTTGAATTATTACTACAGACAAGTTGTATTCTGTAGCAGCACTCTCAGATATCCACATTACAAAATCTACAGCATGTTCGCTCTCTGTCGCTTTCAATTCACTGGAACAGAGGCAAGACTGTTGCAAAATTAATCACAACTTTGAGAGTAAACAAATAATTCAGAGTAGTGGTCCAGCCTGATGCAACACAGACAGCTGGCTGCACAGAGGGCCTCAAAGCCAGAGAAGTCTGTTTGAATTAAGGGATCTGGTTTTATTAGCAAAGTGGACGCACTTAGTGTACCAGTCAGCCAGTAAGATAACCAGCCAGCCAACCAGTTATCTCCCTGGGCATATGCTGTGTCCACTGCTCCAGAGCCCCACTGTCAAATCCATTGTGAATCCTAATGATCACAGTGCATCCCATCCTTTCCACACACAGACACACACATGCACATACGCACACATACTTCCCGGTCTTCGCTCCAGGGGTCCTGACAAAACAGGAGACGGCGGGGACTCGTCAGAAGACAGCGCTGCCGGTGCGCTCCACCTGCTCACTGATTCTTACGCCTGGAGGAGCCTGAAGGCACTGCCATCACGCACCTCCTGTCCATGGCACACACACAAATACACAAATCGATAGACACACACAGATGCCCACATACTTAAAGACACACATAGATCCACAGTGCACATATACACCCTTGCTACCTTTGTCTCCTACTTTATTACCTCCCACCTCTTCTCCTCCTAGTCTCCTTTCCCTTGCGCCTTCTCCACTTCGACCCTATCCATATCCTGTTGTTTGTCCTCCTCCCTTCTCCTCCTTCATCCTCCTTCCTCCTCCTCCCAATCTGCAGAATGCATGAAACAACACAAAGACACATACCCACCCACCAATACACACACTCACACACACGCACACACGCACGCACACACACACACACACACACCCTCACCTGTCAGGTAACATCAGAAAAGGGGAGAGTTGAAGAGACGTGACAGTGTGCTGAAGGAATCGTGTGCCAGGAACACAGACCTCTCTCCGTTCCCCTCTGCTGTGCTGGAACACAACGAGCTCCAGACCCTCACCTTTGTTAAGGATCAGACCTGTTTGGAGAGTGTTGGAGAACCTCCAACAGTCAGAGCAGCAAAGACATGCTGAGAAGAGGAGCTAATATATCCGAGAATTGTGAGGAAGTGCTGATAATCAATAAGAGAGTAAGCCAGAGAGGAAGAAACAAAGAGGAAAAGAAGGGAATAAAGTATGGGATGGGGCGGGCCAAGACATGAGCATGCAGCCCGAAGGCCTTTTCACTATCCATCATATTCAACAAGTTGGCCGAAAGCTTGCAGCTGCCAT
This sequence comes from Apogon hyalosoma, assembly GCA_037367295.1. Lineage (NCBI taxonomy): Eukaryota > Metazoa > Chordata > Actinopteri > Kurtiformes > Apogonidae > Apogon > Apogon hyalosoma. The sequence continues at coordinate 19,860,969 of JAPQRP010000014.1, forward strand.
ATGTGGTGAACCATTTACACATTGAAGTCCAGCAGCAGCAGCAGCGGATGATTTGTTAGAGGATAGACAGCTAATAGTGATGCACTTTACATTTCTTGGTCATTTGTGTCGGCCCGTAGTGTGTCTTTATTTTTATAAACCTGAAACAGTGCCAAATATGGGTGAGGTGATGTGATGTTGATATGTAGGCAGTGGAGTTTGACAGACAGACAATTTTAAGCCATCAGTCACTAAGAACCAAAGAGCAAATGGATTTTTTTCCCAGAAAGAGGGCACAGGGAATCCTACGGGGAAGTGGATGGATTATTTTTTCAACATTCCTACAGCACTTGTCAGATTTCTATGACTTCACATTAATCATAACAAATCAAGTCATTTCATCATTCATTTACAGTGTGCAGTATTATGGAATTCAAAAACAAACTGCTTTCCTTGACTTTTGGAGAATGATTTACATATAAATGTATATTATATGTAGAACATCATATTCATTTCAGTTTTTGGGTCTTTCTCTGTGTAGTAACACCTTCTTGTGAAACATATGGAAAACATGGGGCAGGTGTGATGATCGGTATCTATAAAAGTTTCATTAATTTGGCTGTTTTTAATTGTTACACTTGCACCACCTCTTCAGTGCACTTTTCTCCAGCTGATCAGGCCAAGGGAGGCAGCCATGTTATTGGACAGAAATATTGGACAGGAATAGGAATGAAGCCCCACCCCTTCCTGTTGTGTCCATGGGACCTCCTCATTTCGAGAAAATAAATTGTATATATATATTGCAGGACGGTTATTTTTAATGGATTCGAAACATTTTCTCGTTTACATGAATTATGTCAGTTTAAAAGATAATTCCAGACAGTCACAGTTTGAGTACATTTAAGTATGACTGTGAAAACATGTAAATAGACATGCCTGACAGTCACATAGGTGACTCCACCATAACTTTCTCTCTCCACAGTCTATTCAGAGTTACTGAAGATGTCTGTGCAACTTCAACATGACCAGATTTGAAGATGTCTCTCCTTTTAATACTTTTTTGCATCACACGTGGTGAGAGATGCGATACACTAAGCTATTTCACACAAAACAACTTTACTAACCTTACCATAAACTACAACTTTCTTGACAAGATCAGATAATTATTTCTCTCCTACCATTGACCAGTGTTAACATTCATTCTGAAGTTAGAACCCATGAGTCACAGTGGAAGAGGCTGGACTTTGACTCTGTATTGCACTTACAGCAGTGGCCAAAATTATTACCCAGTTCTCTCCTATTTCTTCCCTCCTATTCTTCCCCTTTAAAAGGATCAACTCCTTTTGGCTTTGGGCTTTGCTTTTTCCCTGTCTGTCTGACTGTATGTGTGTCACCTGCATCAGCTGTGGGGTACTAGAAGGGAAGTTTACTTAATCCTATCTGTTACACTCATCTGAATAATAAATTTATATACTGAACATAATCTCTTGTCCTTAGAAGGTTATTTCGGCCATGACATAGACTTGGCATATTTAAGAGGTTTCACTCTTGAGTGTACAAGGCCTATCCTGATCAGTAAATACATTTTCAAGTTAAAGTGGATGAAGACGGGAGGACTTGACATTTGTTGTGCTCAAATCAGCCATGTAGAAGTTTCATTACTGAAATTAAATCATATTTTGGAGGCACAAAATGCCAATATTTTCAGATCTGTCAGGTGTTCTTATAATTTTGGCCACCACTGTATTTTGTGCCACCATTTACACATTATGCTCAGAAGAGAATAGAAGTCAAGAAGGTCACAGTTTGTTGTAAAAATGGTGAAGTAACCAGCTGTGTTGAACATCTCAGTGGTTACATCTCTTGTGGCACATGGTACACGTCAACACCACCAATACGATGGTTACCTTGGTACCAGCTCTTTCACACTGAAGTGAAAAATTATTAAAAGAGGCAAAAATCCCTCCAGTCTGGTCATGTTAAAGCTGCTCAGACAACTTCAGCGACTCTGAACAGATCATAGAGAAAGTTATGATGACGCCACTTCATGACTTTCAGGTTTATTAGTTTTCTTTTGTTTGTTTTTTTATTTATTTTATTAGATTTTTTTTTTTTTTTACACATTTTTGCAATCTGATACAACAGTTTTATAACAAATTGCAATTTTCTTGACACGTAAAAATATACTTTAAACCGACAAATATTCTAATATCCAAAAAAGAAAAAAAAAGTCTCTCTCCTTTGCCTACACTGCAAATTTTATTCATTTATGTTTTTCTGAAATAAGCTCGATAGGGCATAACTGTAAGTGGCAGGACTTCACCTATCTATCCCTTTCAGTGGAGACAACTGAACATGTCCAAAAAAGACAAAGAAATGGACTCATGGTAAACAGTAATTGCTGTGTATTAATAATAATAATAATAATTATGATGGATTAGATTTATATAGCGCTTTCTATTGACACATACTCAAAGCACGTACAGTGGATCCATTATTCATTCGCTCTCACATTCTCCCTCTGGTGGTGGTAAACTACATATGTAGCCACAGCTGCCTTGGGGCAGGCTGACAGAAGCGTGGCTGCCATTTCGCACCTACGGCCCCTCCGACCCCTCCGACCCCCACCGAACATTCATACACCAATGTGAGTAGCAGCACTGGAGGCAAGGAGAGTGAAGTGTCTTGCCCAAGGACACAACAGCACATGACTAGGACAGAGTGGGATTCAAACCGCCAACCCTCCGTTATTGGACGACCCGCTCTACCTCCTGAGCCATGGCTGCATAATCACTGTGTTTTAGGACTTTGCAGCTTTGTTGTCACATTTAGAGCATTTATCATAAACGAAATTAAATACTTATAATTTGATGAAATACTTAGAATAGTTAAAATGTTCATCTGTAGCTGTAACTTATTGCATTCCAAAAGTGGGCTGAAATTATGACACATCACTACAAGAAAATGTGATTTTCCTTACCAAAATGGTCTGTGTGCCCAACTCAATGTATTCACGCTAGCATAATGAATTAGTAATATGCCTGCATGTGTTGGCCTTGGGAAAACAATATTTCTGTATAATTAAGCCACTGGCACACTCCACCAAACCCTAACGCAAACCTCTGCATTTCCTCCTGGTTTGAGAGGAATTTTAAAAGCCGTTGCAACTAATTGGTTCCCCTGCCACCTGTTTTGTCATGGGAACGACACAACAATCAATGCTCTCCATCAACTCTTCTTGAACTGCGAAGTTAAACAACATGGTGGTTGTCTCCTGTCAGGTCATTTAGGTATTAGTGAAGACTGATGTCACACATTAGTCACTTACAGGGGGATCCATCTCCGTCCATCGTTCTGCCGCTTTTTCTGTGTTTGCAGCGAGTTTGAGCCACAGCCAATGAAACCATCGACTTGTTCAATTACCATAAAACAAAACACGAGTGCTTTGTTTCTTCTTGTTGTGATTAACTTCTCCACTTGTAATATACCTCTGTAATTCTCCTGCTTTCTAATTTCTTTGAGGGAACACTCAGCAGTTACATTAAAGAAAAGCCCTCCACACAGATTTGAGAAGCTATTTGCAAGTTAGAGACTTCCACTTCAACAATAACTACCCATTTCTAGTGTTGGTTATCCTCTGTTTCCACAAGAGCCATTTCCACAGTAGGAGAATGATTTTGCTTCATCAGGAAGAAGTGGATCTTCTAAAAACAGTCATTTTGTCTCTGCGTCTTCCCCCCTTTCACATCTCGAGAGACAGTGCAGGCTGATTCTCTGCATGAAGTGCCTCTCGACACTCTCAAAACTTACATCACGCATTGTTTCAGCGGCTGGCATGTTTTGCGGGCTCTTGGCCTATTTGGGTGCTAGATTGAGTGTGTGTGTGTGTGTGTGTGTGTAGGTTAGTGGGTGGGCAGCAGGAGTGGGTTCTCTACAAGGGGCAGTAGATGCTGGAATTCCTAATAGAAGGTAATTGAAAATGAGCACTTAGAAGCCGTTGGCCAGTATTTTCCTGGTGCGCGATGAAGGGCTGTGGTAATCATGTGCTAGACTCTCTTGTACTCAACATCCAATGGAAGAGCTCATTAGTGGATACTATGCATTATATAGGTGTTTCGACATGCATTCACACACAAAGCCAAACAGATACAGATCCCGAAAACAACTTTCTGCAGCCTGCTGAAGGAGCTGTTTGGCAGATATTGCAGCACTGAGCTCTGTGTTGCTGGTGGGCAGGGAGCACCAGCCTTGAAAGTTTTACTGAAATATGACAAAACTCAAAATTCGATGAGTAGGTTGCTTGAGGACGTGAAGTGGATGTCTCACAGAAAGAGTCTCCACTTCAGTATTCCAACTCTTTCTCTTTCTCTCTGTCTCCCGCTGTCTCTCTCCATCGCTTTCAGGACAAATGGTATCCTTACCCTCAGCTACTTTTGTCACCCTTGGATAGACGTGAACAGTTGCTACAAGCTTTCAGCAGATACTTCACACAGAATAGGGCCTTGTTCCATTTGTGTGAGCTGAAAGGGAAAAAATAAACTCTTTAAAAAATATGTTGAGTGAGAGGTATGGTGACCATGTTACAGAAACAGTCTGCATTAAGAAATGAAGGACATGTTGTCAGGAGAGAGGGAGATAGTGAAATGGTCAAAATTTGCTGAATGGCAAAAATAACTGCTGTTTGCCTTTGTGTTTTATAAGGGTGTGCAGATACTTAATCTATTTAACAGGCTATCCTTGGGAGTGCAGGCAACTTGATTTAAAGAGGAATAAAAACAAAACTCATGAAGACAGAAGAAAGAATAAGAAACCCACACAGAGGAACACTCAGGGAGAGGTCATATGATCCTGTACCGGCTCAGATAAGCCACACTTTTAAATGGTTCAACAGCGATGAAGCTGAAATTCTACAGCCATCTGCCTTGCTCAATCAGCCACAATATCTTGCTCCAGCAAACAGAAGCTGTGGCGCTGCCGCTTAGCACCGGGATAATGATCAGATTAAAAGCTTTGACTGGTGAGACTTGGACTAATGCCAGGTGATGGGAGCAATTTGCTGCCCAATCAACGCCGAAAGGAGGAGGGAGAGTTGCAGGATTGGTTCCTGGCGACAGCAGGGAGGGGTTATGGGGCGAGTGAAGAGCGTTGGAGGCATCCCAGCCCCAAAAAGCAGCTGGTGATTCAACAGTTCCTATTGTCAGATTCCATTACATCCCCCAGGCTTTTGTGTGCTGTACGTCTTCCTCCCTGTCTCTGTCTCCCCGTCCCTCTCGTCTTTCCGCCTCCTAATCAAGTTCTTCCCCCGTCTTCCTCACTTTCACTCAAAAAAATGGATGGTCAGCAGAAGGCCTTGCTGCTGAAGAATATTTCAGTTTGCCTCATGCACACACACACACACGCACACACGCACGCACACGCGCGCACACACGCACATACACACCAGAAAAGAAGCACGCAGAGCAGGATGAAGTAAAAAGAAGGAAGTGAGGATGGAAAACAAACGGTGAGCAGAGACTGAGATGTCTTTGTCAGGGAGAAAAAGACACGAGTGGGCCGGCGCACTAATCATCGATCAGATGATTAAGGCAGATGAGGAGGGCTTTTTCCCCTAGTGAAGGATCTGATTGTTGATCTTCTCCCGCCTGGTGTCCAGGGAGCATGCCGGCGGCAGCGGCTCAGGATCAATACACTCAATCATGGCTGAGAGGGGCAGCGTCAGTCACGCTGTGCCAGACTATTAGAACCAAGTAGGCAGACAGTGAATAACTCCATGCTTCCCTAGTCCCACCTCACACCACAGGGGGAAGAGATGAACTGGCTGGCTGGTTGGCTGGAATGTGTGTGTGCGCTGCTATCACACCTGTTTCGGCTTTCATTAAGGACACATATACACCGTTTACACCACTACACACAAACCTGTAAATATTTTTCCCATTCATTTCTTTTTTTTTCCCCATCTGGTATGAAGAAAGGTACTTGTAAAAACCAATAAAGATGTTTCAACTGCACCATGTCCTTGTGAGACAAAGTACACATTCCAGCACTTTGCCAGTTTTATAGACTTTGTGAAAAGCAGAAATAATAAATACAGAATATGTCGCCGTATCTTTCATCTCTTTACAATATACTCACTTCAAATTCTTTCCTCCATCACTTCAACATGGAACAATAAATCTTTTCAGCCTGAAGGAAGCAACAAATGACTTTGAGTTTGGATGCAATCACATTGCAGAAAAACGATGTACGATCAGTACTAACAAATGTATGATCATTTTGTTAATCTGTGTCGGTTAATATTAATGGCTCATTCACATTCTGAATTTATTTCCTAACGTGACCAGGAACAGATGTGCATGCATCCTTACATCTTGCATTATATTGTGATGACCTTAACATAAAACTTCAAGTTTCTTTAATTTTATGTTGAGTACAGTAACTTATGGGAAACTTTATCCAGTACAAATCTCCTTGTTGTGTCTTGTAAACATTTTACCTCAAAAAATAATGTTACATATCTGGTACATGTATATTTTCCATCTAGTACCAATGGCAATTCAGCTAATATTGAGCTATCATAGTTTCTAACTCTCTTCCTTTTTTTGTGGATTTTAGTAAAAAAAAAAAAAAAAGTGATCTTACTTTGTAACAACTTTGTCAATTGTGTAAAAAACATCACAGTACATTAAAAATGATGCCTTCCTGCTGCAACAATGTTGTCCTCATCATCATGGATTGTACACAACAGGTGGACAGTGTTGGTGTAAGATCAACCATTGGTCTCTGAACTGCTGCACTGGTGATGGGAATTTGCATTTTGAGGTTAGAGGTGACCATATATGGACAAAAGGGGTTGTGCTGCAGGAGCATGAGAGGCCATGGAGGAGGTAACGCTAAATACTAGTTTAAAGATCACTGTAAACATCAAACATTTGTGTTACATCTCATTTCATGGTCTTGTTAGTGCAAGTTACTAACTACAGTCTGAAAATCTTATTCATACAGGAATGATCTAAAGATGGACCACCGGTACAGCCCTTATTATCCCTCTAATTTACTACACTCTGGAGACCCTTGAGCCAAAAATGTACATGCACAAAAACTTTTTGAAATTATCATATATTCTTTTCTCTTTTTTCTACACAAAGCTCTTAAACCACTTCATCTTTTCTCAAAATTGCTGACGGTTCAATCATTTTCAGAAGTTTAACCCAAATACTTTGACTCTGGTTTCACTTAACAGATGTTAAGTTAAGCAGAACATAATTTGTCCCCAGAGAGGCAACAGTAGCAATAATGCAAAATCACTTATGCACAGTCACACACAACAATACAATATAAGAATAAATACATCAGAAAGATGAGTGAAATACTAGATAAAATAAGAAAAAAATTAAAAACAACATGATTGATATCCTTGCCCCTTAAAAATAAAATTGCATAGAAAGCCATATTTACTAGTATATAAAGTCCAATATTTATTTTCTGCACCTTGTTGTCTTCCAATCAAAGCCGTAGATTGTATATTGAGATGGATATCAGAATGCTGTTTCCACCCTCTGAATAAAAATGCACCCACAGGATCTACCATATTGCCTGCATGACACAATTTATAGTTGTAACGTTCAACTGTGTGTCTGATGTATTTTCAACCAAGATTGGTCCATACAGCTGTCAATCAACCATTTTTTAAAATGCCAAATAACTTGGCAAAAATAAATGGATGAAAAAGATAGTGATTTGAACACAAATCTACCTGAGATCACCTTTACGAAAAGCTTAGTGTATGTGTAGTTTTAGGTTTTAGTACCATAAAATAACATAGAAGGGGTGGGATTTATGACATACACTGAAGCCACAAATGGGAGGTCAACATGCTTTGGTTTCAACTCTGAAGTCCTCTCATCTTTATAGTCTATAGGTGAAACAATAATAACAAAAATTTTGCTTGAGGACACCCTTAAGTAGAGTTGTTGTCTTTACATGCATATGAATTTTACTGAATTCTTTTTACTATTTTTAGTGATGCATATGTTGCATCATAACATTCTGAATTCTCCAAGTATGTGTCAGTATAATGCCATAGACAGTCATACCAATTAACACTTTTTTAATACAGAAATGTCACATATTGTCATACCTCACATACGTTACATAACTGCCTAAGTCATATTTTTTTCAGGTCATGGCAGATGACAAAAAATGAAGCAGTACTGAAAGGAGAATAAAGTTATGCAGTTATCACAATTTGGGCAAAAATATGACTTAAGCAATTATGCTATGAGGCTAATGATATTATAGCTTTAATATTGTGATACTTGGATTAGATTTTACGCCATTCAAATTAACAATTAAAACTGAGTGATTAAATTAGGGTACCTCTTTATAGAACAATTCTCAGGCAACAATATGTGCAGTCTTGAGCTTATTGTGATTGCTATGTTCTGACAGAAATCCCCTTCCCCTTCCCTATAGACAACATCACCCTATGTGGCGGGTGAAAGCCTTGTTATGGCTGTAAGAAAGGAGGAGACGGGGAGGACAGCGCTCCTCAGACAGCTGTGTCCCTGACAGACAATGGATGGCCTGGGTCCATCTGGATGCAGCAGCCCTGGACCAACATGATGTATACATCTTCTGTAGCCAATGGGTGCCATTAATCGCTCCTTCACCACGGTGACCGAATGTGACAGGAAGCTGAGCTCTATCTATCTATCTATCTATCTATCTATCTATCTATCTATCTATCTATCTATCTATCTATCTATCTATCTATC
>JAPQRP010000014.1:19869821-19888564 GCA_037367295.1 Apogon hyalosoma
TATATATATGGTTGACCTCCTTGCAGCACTGCAGCTGGACCTCATGAAAACATCACAGGAAGCACAAGCAGCTGATGGAAACAAGTCCCTTCTACGCACTCCTTGCTTTCAACTCAGTCTTATGTTTGACCAGATTAAGGCATATTTCCAGTGAGTCACATTTGGATGCGGATAAATAAACTAACGCAACGTCTTATCAAAGTAGTATGTGCAACTTGTGGGGGTGATTAGAAACACTGACAGTTATTCCATCTTTGATGTCTTGTTTAAATATGGTCTCCCCGCTGATGCTTTGATAACGCGCTAACTGGGACATTTTCATTCTAATTAGGGCTTCAATTGCTAATTCCATATTGCTGCTATAATTATCACTGGGAGACACACGGACACTGGCGGCACGTTTGCACTGAAATATTGGGTGGAAGGGGAAGTGAGTGTGCAGGCATGCGTGTGTGTGTGTGTGTGTGGAGGGGGGGGGCAGAGTTTGCCCGCGTGGACTTAAGTGAGCAGAGGACAGTGGTTTTCAAATTGTAGCGTGGACCTCATTAGGGATCCTTAAAGTGGGCTGCAGCGTCATGAAAACTTCAACTTAATTTTAGTGTTTTCTCATTGAAAAGTCTAATAGAGGTGTAGTATATTACGTTTTTTGTATTATTTGTGCATATAACCCATAGCCTATCATTAACCAGTCATAGAGTTCCGACTAATGATTGATGCTTTTATACTCTCACTGTCTGCAAGTAAGTCAGTCTTTCAGCTTTGTTCACTCCTCTCTTGGCTTTTTACTCTTTTTACATTATGTTCTGAGAGTTGAAAGTTTAGTAAACTGTGCCTCACTTTAATGATTGACGAATCGAATGACTACTACATCCTGATGAAACTTTAAAATATGTCTCTTTCCTTCGGTTTTGCTCTCTATCTGTAATCCCTTTGGCCACTGTGCCAACCTCGCCAAACCAGACGCCCATAATAACCTTATGGGCAATAATTGGAATTGAAGATTTTTTTTTTTTTCCTCCGCTACTCCTTTAGACGCATGCGCAGTGGAGACCGCACTGGTCAGTCTGAGAAGCAGCTGTTCAGGGCTGGTGAAATTCCAACATGGCAGTGGCTGTGGTCAGTGTTTCCTGCGTTAACTTGGGATGGTTTCAGCTCGCACGCAACCCGGCTTAACCTCGGCACCCCGTTCATCAGCAGAATCCTTCCTCTGGATCGATGCGACCCTAACCCCACACGTGAAAGGTCGACCTGTCGCTAAAAAAACAGGTAAGAAAGGATAGTCCAGGGATCCGCTGCGTCTGCAATTAGACTGAGTGGTCAGAGCAGACAGCGCGTCTGTACAGAGACGTTATACAAGCTCAAACCCGTCTGTGCACGGCTTTTATTCCACAATAATGCATGTGCACTCTCTGATTTAACAAGTTTCCCGAATTGCAAACGATGGGCTACCTGTGCGTGAATTGCTCTGTTCGTTTTTTTTTTTAATGTGATTTTCAAGAAGCGCACCTGCGCCACGGTTAAATCGCAAAGGCACGGACACGTAGGCTGCAATATAGGTTCCCCTGTTTTTATGTATCGGCTGTGCGGCACTCACTAAACACGGAAAATACACAACTTGCATGTCCACGGAGGCTTTTTTTTCTGCCTGTACCAGACGGCTGTGGTGATACGGTTACAACAAGTTGCCCTATGCACGCGTGGGGAAAGCGGATCCAATGTCACCGCACCATGCATTTTTTACAAGCTGGGACATTTTAGGGCGTTATCGGCAGATTTAACTTCACTCGACACTCCAGGCATCATTCCCAAACAAGAGCGCACACCACACCAGTTGATTTTTTGCTTGTGTCCCCCTCCCCTCAACCCCTCCTCTCCTCTGCCTCCGCCGCTGCCTGTCATCCCGGGGTCCACTTTCTAATGAGATGCATGTAGGTTAGATGCCTCCTATTGAGTTGCTCGCTCGACTTGAAGGGCCCACCTTTCACACGGCTTGAAATCTGAGCAGTGACGGACCCAAAAAAAAAAGTGTACCTATCTGTAATGTAAAGCTTTTTTTTTCTCTCTGGTGGGGGGATTCCTCATGTTTTTTCTCCTTTTTCCCACAAATTAATTAATTCCAATGCTCTCATCTCCTCTTCCTCTCCTTGTTCCAGCACGACATGATCAGCAGCAGCAGCGTCTATGGTAGGTTGTTTTTTATCAACTTCTACACTTTTTGGTTTTTTATTGATGTAACCAGGTATAAGGAAGCACAGATGAGTTTCAGTAGCTGGTTAGGGAGACGGGGAATTGTTGGCATGCCGCACACTGAGAGTGTATCTATTTAAGGATACATTTTATTGAAATTGACAAACTGTCTCACAATCATATTGGAATTAAACTGTGCATGAAATTATTTGATACACACACACATTTCTAGAATGAAACCCAGCATGTTTATAGTTATATTTGATTGTCATATTTTCCTTAAATCTGAAAACAAACCATGTATTGCTTTTAGCAGAGTTCTGCGCCTGTGGTGGACACGACCAACAACACAACCTGTTAATATCTGGAGTGTTTAGAATGTACCTGAATTAAATTACACATTACTTCATTGACACACTGACTTGAAATATTTTCACATATCAAAATGCAAAAATGTTCTGAAATATTGTACTATTATGGAACTCTTTTAATTATCAAGCCTAGAGATTAATAATACTGATATGATTCATAAGTAATTATTTCTGTGTTTTAGCACACACACCTACATACACACACACACACACACTCTGTTCTTCTGTAACGCACACATATATGACAGTGTAGGGTTTTATATTGTGGTAAATTGACTGATCATTAAATGAAACAAGTGTTGTGAATGTAATTGTGTGTAAATGTAAAGTGGTTTGTTGTGAAGCAGGACTCACACTAACTGAGGCCTCAGTCACTGCATAATGAAAATACATTTGAATATGATCAGGATTTTCTTCGCGACACTGCAATTTAAATGAAAACTTACTTCACTTATTATGAACAGTGCAGTGCGATAAGCATCCAAGTGTACTGGTTTTCTGCAGAATTATATCCTGTTGAATGCACTCCAGAGATTAAAAAAAAAAAAAAAGTATTAATCCAAATTTCAGATGGGGTTAATATTTTAAGAAATTAATTTGAGCTGTTAATAATGATTTGTAGTGCATTACAGATAATGTGCGTTTAATTTTTCAAGTCAGCCTTTTCACATTCATGCAGAACATTGGTGGAGTGTTGAAATTACAAATAGCTATCCCACCCTTTTGCAAGTGAGAACCACAGTCAGATAGTTTTCTAATCTATAATCACGCGTTTTGAGCCACAATGTGCATTCTGTGTATGCGCAGTCTGACTTTCAGGATTGCACATTCTTGGTTTTTGTAGCAGTTATTAGTGAGGACTCAACCTTTCACCTCTGATCTCTTTCTCTCTTGTTCACGCACAAACACTTCATGTCCTGTTTCCTGCTCATGCACATCTGTGAGTGTGAGTGTGTGCGCGTGTGTGTCGGTTGCACACAGAGCATAATTATAAATATATTACAATGTAAAATAATGTTTATGTTCCTAAAAATTTAAGTAGTTGTATGTTTTCTGGTAAAAGTGCAGACAATCTGGCTGCATGTATTAAAATCATTCACAGTTAAAAGTTGAATTTTCCCATTTTCCACATTATAATTGACTCTGACTTTTTATTCAGCTTGTGATTGGTTAATGATTTAATGAGAAATGTTGAGAAAGTTGCTTTTTGTGATTTCATATATTTAGGATTGAGAGGATGCTTGAGTTTTGAAAATGCAAGTTTGTGTGTGTGCATGTACGAGACGGGGGAACACAGGCATAACAATGCCTGTGTAGGTTTTGTGTGTAATGTAAATAATGTAGATACTCAGCGGTTTGTTTATTTCTCTAAGTCTATTTGTTTGCTACAGTACTCGGCTTAAGATCCGTCCTCTGCATCCGCTGTCTGTGCGTGTTGCAGTGACAGTAGCAATAATCCCCCTCATTATACACATAACGTATCGCCTCACATCTCTGGCAGCCCCCCGATACAGCTAATAGGGACAGAGAGAAGAGAGATAATAGGAATAGAAGAAAAACTGCTTTACAAACAGGGACCCCTTTACTCTGCCTATCCTCTGCTTTATTTATCTAAATACGGACTTTCCCTCAGATGCACAAATGAATAGAGAGAGCCGGTGTGCTGCGAGGTTGGCTTAGCTACTCCCAGTGGGACCATATAAATAAATTATCCTGACACTTTCTATCAGTCTGTAATGTTTACCATTAAAAGCTGTTTTACCATCCTGAAGCCACTGGCGTGCGATCTAGCCCGCCCCGTGGGACTTCTGCCAAGACACAGATGTAAGGCGATGTGGGGAAATATTGTGCTTTTTAGACAGAGAGAGAGACATTTGTTAGTCTCCGCTACATCCATATCAGTGGATTTCTTCTGTCTGCATGTCCTGACAAAGGGCCTCTTCAAACGAGATCCAGGCAGGGTTGTCATCTTTTAGCAAATATGTTAAGTGTTATCTTTTGTGCTCTGGGCTTACGGAGTGGAGCTGGACCCCATGGGAGCTCGGCACATGCAAATAGAACAAATCCCTCTCGGACCTGTCTGTCTGTTTCACTCTATCCATTTCTCTTTTTCTGTCTCTGTCCTCTCATCTTTCTCTCCCCTTTTCTTTTCCACATTTGCTCGACAGTGCGTCAGCCTGTCTTGTCTCCTCGCTCTCTCATCTATTTCACTCTTTGTCCACTTATTTCCCTTCCTCTCTCCTTCTCTCTCTCTCCCCTTCTCCCCCTCCTTCTTCTCCCTCCATCCCAGAAGACACTGCTGGGGCTGTGTGTCAGCTAACTGTAGCAGGGCTTGTGTAGTCTTTGTGTGTTTCCCTGCATGCTCGCTGACAGCCCCTCCTCGCTGATCTAAGTTCCTCTCCCAGAGACGGCAGGCAGCTGTCGTAGCGCCGCTGCCCGAGACGCGTTTCACCGTAGATGAGTGGACGCCAATTCCTTAAAATCCTTGACACCCTGATCCACTCAATCCCCCCCTTCACTTTCACTCCCCTCCCTTTCTCCCCTCTTTCAGAATCAGTTGAAGCTCACTGGCAGGATTTTTTTTTTTTTTGCCTCAAATGGGGGTTTGGGGATTTTGTATTGTTTTTTTTTTGTTTTTTTTTTGTTTGTTTTTTTTTTGTTTTTTGTTTTTTTTGGCAGGGGGGCAGTGTGACTGTGATTGACAGTTGCCTGTTGATGGACCCCCCACCCCCTTCTCTTCCCTTTCCGTAGCACACTAGCTATGCTGGCCTTTTTCTCAAACACACACCAGTGCACAAGCTGTGCTCTCTCACACACAATTTATATTCATTCTCATCTGCCCTCATGTCGTTCTCCCAGTGCTGACTGGTTATTATCCAGTCAAAATCTGATGGATGTACTTAAGGCGAAGGGTATCCATACAAGACTGACTCAGGGCTGCAATAATACCATTAAGTGATCAGTAGTGTGATCAGATTTTTGCATAATTTTCCATGATTAGGAGTCAGTTTTTAATGACATAGCCTTGTTCTTTGCAAGTATCAAAAAATATTTAAAAAGGCAAAAAAAAAAAATCATGTAATTCTAAATAGAAGAGTGTCTCCAGCAACTTCAGGGTCAGTTAGGGCCAGGTTACAAATGCAGACCTTGAGAGACTCAAAAACCAAAACAGATCTACAAATCAGTGCCATGAAATTCCCAGACTTTTCCATATTTCCCTCTTCCTTAAGGAGACATTTTACTAAATTCATTTCCATGTTAATGCCAGAATTAAAAGCATTATCTCACTTTCTTTGAACTCTGAGTCCCCAAAATGTTTGAAGTTTCTTCTTTTTATGTAATGCGTCATTTTCATAGGTTTAATCAAATCAAAGCTGTAGGTTTTTTTTTTTTTTTTTTTGCTCCTACCTTCTTTGCAATCCTCTGCCCTGTTTCTGAATTTTAAACAGACCCGTGTTCACCTCCTTTTGCTCTTCACCAGCAATCTCCACCACCCATGGCATGGATTCTCTGGCAGATATTAAAGTATTCAGTGTGTGGAAATATTAAATATGCTAAGGACTTATTATTTTTAAAAAAAAAAGCTAACTTCCACTTTGGAATATTCCACACCATTAGACCTCAATAAGCAGCACACAGCTTATCCTTTACATTGTGCCTTCAAATGAGAAGGTGCCATTTCTAATTAGGTTATTGCCACATAAGTCTTAAGTTCAATTGTGCATTGATATGCGGTGGAGCTCACCACTCATTTGGCCCGATGGTGGAGGAGAGCAGCCACGCTGACAAGAGCCTTTTTTTTTTTTCGAGGCCCCAAGAAAATGACAGCTAGGAGAGAGGAAGGATCTGACTGTAATCTCTTGCCGCTGCTCGTCTCTTTCTGGCTCTGGCTGGATGATCTGATTTTGTTAACAGCGAGCCTTGGCTAGATAGTGGCCGTCTGCTGCCGCTGCCCCTCCACCCCCTTCCCTGTCTCCCTCCGTCTGCAGCTCACTTTAAACGTCTTGATTAGTGAGGCATCTTGCGCAAGAGCTGCATCGTCTCTGGCAAGTAAGTCGGACACTTTGTCTGCGAGACGGCAAAGGTGTGCTTGCACGTTAATGAACAATGGTTCACTGGGTGTGAGGGAGAGTTTGTGTGTGTGTGCGTGTGTATGTGTGTGTGATTGTGTGTTTGAGCCTGGCAGGCTGCCAAGGGATGGACACAAAGGATGTTGAGTGGCTGGGCGTGTGGCACAGCATCACTGAGCTGCCCGTGGCCTCTGGGAGATGGACACAAACTGGGAGAGGGAAGGAAAACAACAGATTTATCGCTAAACAGCTTCAAATTTAGCAGCCGTGTTGTCTAACTTGCATCTGTGCTTAACTGAAATGTGTTAAGTGCTGTGTCCTGTGTGCCTTGAATCAACACAAACGTTAACCTGCGTGTGTATGTTCATGTATTCGGGCCTGCTGAGGTATTTGTATGCTTGCCTGTGATAATGTACAGCACTGCTTCCTGTATGTGTGTGCGGGCCAAGTTTACCCTCTGGAAGCAGGCGAGAGCATTAGGATGTTGCTTGTACGACTCAGTTGGCAGGATGGACACATGTGGTAGATAGCTAATGATAGCATGCAGCGTATAATGAGATCCTACTCTCCGTCTGTCTCCCCTACCTGGCATCATGCATTAACCATACAAGAGGAAGAGGAGGCACGCATGGTATTGACTTTTGAGTGGGTGTCTGCTTGTCCGTTGTTGGTTTTGTTTAGCACTCAGAGGTCAGTATGGCTGCAAGCGCCGCACATTTATAACAAGTGTTGTTTTGTGTGTGTGTGTGTGTGTGTGTGTGTGTGCGTGTGCGTGTGTGTGTGTGCATGTTTCTTTTTTATCATTGCAGTTCATTTTTTGTTCGGGAGGAATTTCTCCTCATCTGCACCTTTTGAGCTCTGCTAAATGGTCGTAAATTGATTTTGGATGTGCTGCGATGTATACACTTAACAAGCCAAATGGGTTCATTTTGTAGGTTAGTGTGTACTATCCATGTTCAGAAGATATTTCTATTAATGTATTCCACATCCTCATAATCCACAGTATGTTGTGAGGAGAGACATTGGCAGTGGTCCATCTTCTTGCCCAGTAACATATATTTATCCTCTTCACTACACAATCCTCTAGGCTGCTCAAATCCCCAGGGGGTCCCAATGACATGCTTACTAATGTGTGCTTTGGAAACCGAGTGCTATTGTATCCCCTAAATCTCACAAAGCACTGTATGATTTGCCCATTGTCGTTAAATCGCTTTGCTTGTGCCAAGTACTTGCATCTCACAGAGGCTTAATGCTTTGAGGGTTTCAGGGACAGCTTCGAGTTCCTCTTTTGTTGATTTCAGGGAAAAGTGCCAAGACTGCTGCGCTGAATATTGTTTTGAGTATGGAGGAGGGAGGGGAAAAAGGGCCATTGCCAAGCGACTCCATTGAGCCTCGTGAATGGGCCATTCATATTTAGGAGAATCACCCAGATGCCATATTGTTGGCTCAACAACGCTAAATATTCTCCAACAAGGATGGGATTGTAACAGGTTTTTGAATTGTGCAAGTGTAGAAAAGGACGTTGGGAAATTAGGGGGGAAAGTGTACAGCCTTCAGCCACTCTTCTTGTGTGGTGAAAGGGTGAACATTGAAGCTAAGACGAAAAGAGACATGTGACATGATAATGTTTCCATTCTGCTGGAAATGTTTTATTTGTATTTGTAGACATGTTAGAATTGATGCATTTTTGAGGAAGAGTGCTCTCAAGCAGAATATAATGCATTTGCATTATATCATTATTATTATTCTTATTCTTATTCTTATTATTATTATTATTATATTGCATTTATGAAGGAAGATAAGTGTATTATTGATTTTTTGTTTTAGTTAATTTATATATATATATATATATATATGTGTGTGTGTGTGTGTGTGTGTGTGTGTGTGTATTTCATAACATGGTATGTCTTTTCAGAAAGTTTTAAAATATTTTATATGTAAGCCACAGTAACACAGTAACAAACATATACATAAATGAAATATCAAATGCACATTTAAATGAAAAATAGCCAAAGTAGCATCTAATTTAAGCCTTTCGCAGATGCTCAATAAAAAATTGGAATACTAACTTAAGCAGTTTCATTTGAGTGCTTTGACTTCATTTTCTTTATTTGCCTGTGTTTTTGTGGGAAGCAGGGTGTGGTGCTTTGTATGGTGGCCACAAGATTGCAGGTACTTGTGGGACTCAACATAGACACAGTCAGGATGTGAACGCCGAGGCCCACAAAGTCTCTTTCAGTTCACATCGAGCTCTAAGCAACCTTGAAACTGCCACTGTAAGCAACCGAACCTTTATTCCTGTGTAGTCGAAGGGTCTAAGACAGGACTTAGCAAAATGTCATTGTGGTCTTTTATGTCATGCATGCACTGAGTATTAATCACGGCTGGATCTGCGCCTGAGAGGCTGATCAAATTTATTGTTTGGCTGCACGGGACAGTAATGGGTGTTTAATTACTCAATAAAAGCCCTTTTATAGATTCCCAGGCCTCCTGTGTGTTGAGCAAATGGTATTGATCTGTCTCCGGGCTGCAACATGATAGCCTGTGAAGGAGAATTAGAGCCGTTAGCCTGCTAGCGTTTTCTCATTCATTAGCTGCATTAGCCAGAGGGTGGTTAAGACGTAGCATCATTGTTAATACCATGGTCTCAGAGGTTTTTGTGTCTGCCGTGTGTTGTAAAGCACTGCACACCTCATTTACACAAATATGGATTAGATGAGCAATGAATAACACTGACCACTGTGGAAACTGTTTCAATAAGGGTCTGCAGGAGAGTCAAGTTTTTCTGAGCGCCGTTCGCCGTCAGCCGACTAACCACAGTGTAATCCACAGGACTAAATTTGACGATGCCTTTAGCTGTGTGAGCTGTATTAGCCAGGCTACCATCTAGGCTGCTTGTTTAATCCCACTACTTCCCCACCTTCTAATCTGTAATCTGACGGCTCCTCCTCCTCCTCTTCCTTCTCAAAGGCCTAATTCCGTAGCTCCTGTCCTGCTCAGCTTGCTTAAACACAGCAGCCTACAGAAGGCTGAATGATGCTCAAAATAAACTTGTCTTTGTCCTGAGAGTTTTGTGTAAATGCATGCAACCGTGTGTGCAGCCCGTGTGATGTCCACTGTATTGCCTGGCCTTCCCTTTTTATTTCCCTTCTAACTGCAACTGCCTTGCATCTATTGTTCTTTTATGTTCACAGCATATTGCTGCCTCTGTGAACCAGCACCACTTCTCTTGATGCACAGCAAAACCACAGCAATATCTCCCTTGATGTATCTATATCAAATGAATGTGGCCTATTACGGACATTGTGGAGTCAGTTGGGTGGCTTTGTGGACAAAAAAGGGCCTGCAAGGGACCATGAAAGAGACATTGTCCAATATGGGCCATACAGTTCCTTTGTAGATAAATGGATTTTCATGCTTATCAACTCGGACACTGACATGTGTGAAAACTGTGGAGAATGTGGAATTATTCTCACTCCTCTGCCGTACACATGGACAACTGTAGTTTCAACCGTGTGTGGTCTTTTATTGTCCAACAGTAAGGGTTTTTATGGGTGTAACATCCAGTTTGGAAAAATATGCAATGTTAATGCCGCAAATGTGCTTGTGCACGGAACCATCTTTATCCATCTGTGCAAATATGACACATTATGACTTACTTAACGTCCCAATTCAGCTTTTTAACTTAACATTTTTTCTAAATTCATTTTATTATTGTTTGAGGACAAGGTAATACCAGCTTTTCAACATGATTTGTTATTTTTAGGGAGTCACAGAGGCCTTGGCAATGTAGCTAAAATAATATGATATTACCGCAAATGGCATGCATATTTAGATAAAATTATTAGTGTTGCAACATAAAGCACTAGAAAACATATATAACAGCATTTACGTAATTTTGCTGGCTTTTAGTTGCAGTTTACATTGCATTATATTCATTGTCATAACAGATCCTTGCAAAACCAATAATTTCATCATACTTAATCCACAGAAAAATAATCACACAATATTTTGGTCTATAATTCCCTAAAGCACCATCTAATCAATTAAGAAAGTGTAATTAAAGGCATAAAGTTTTCACCTGAGAGCAACAGTTTCCAACCCACACAGATATAAACCGGCTCTCTGTTTCACATTGTAATCCCAGGCACACGTGGCCATGTATGCAAGCATGCCCACAAACACACACACACATTAAACCCTGTTCACATTCCACTGCCTGTGGGGCATGAACGAAAAGCGATGTCTACTCGATGTGGAGCCAGTGATCTAGGTAATCTGCCTGTGCTGTGGGACAGGTCTATTGGTCCACAAATCAATTGGCTTCATGTCCGTGCCATTAGGCTAACATGGCGCTGCCGAGGTGCTGAGAGCGGTAAACAGATTGTTTAATTCCCCTGGACCTCGGCCAGGTGGACACTCCTCCTCCTCCTGCTTCCTGCTTCTTCCTGATCCTTCTGTTTTATTTTTTCCCTCCCCTTATTTGTCTTCTCCCGTCCTCTTCCATTCCCTTGTCCTCTCCACTTCAGTCAATGTGGTTATTCTCAGTGGACGAGTGCTTACAGGAATATTGCTTGGAGGGACTGCGTGTGTGTGTGTGTGTGTGTGTGTGTGTGTGTGTATGTGTGTGTGTGTGTGTGTGTAAAGAGGAGAGATTTTGGCCAATGAACCCTTGTTGTGCTCTGTCCTCCAGTACTGTGTCTATACTGAGTAAGTGATCCCTTGGGATGCAGAACACACATCCAGCATCCCTCCCTTTCTCTATCTATTCCTCACTCTCTCTCTGTATGTGTTTGTCTCCGTCTTTGTTTCTCTCAGTGTATATGTTTCTCATTGCGTCTCTGTCTCTCCCCCATCTTCCTCTTTATACATTTCTCTCCCCTTCCCCTCCTCCCCACCCCTGTTTCTCTCTTTCTCCAGACTGAGGCAGCAAACAAGTACTGTAATATGAGCGGGCTCCATCAAAAACAAACACACACATGCATGATTAGAAAAATGCAGATTTTTGTCCCGGCTGCAAGAAGTTTACCACTTCCTATTTTGCAAAGCTACACCAAATAAAACAACACCTCCACCGAGCTTCTGCTTTCCCTATATGGGTGTGACTAATGACTTAGCTTGTATAATGTCAGCAATTCAATTTATCCATTTCACCGCTGTGCTGTGCATCCTGTATTGTGCAAGTCTTTGTGCTACAGTATGATAATTGAGCCAGCATGTCTTGACAGATGAGTGTTGTTGGCAGTATCACTGTTGTGTGCCTCATTTCCTGTGTGCTTTTGTGGATTGACTGGTAAGATAAGAGCCCTGTAACTACGTCTGAATGCCATGGCTAACAACCTGATGAACGGCAGCAATAAGACGCTGGTCCAGGATTAAGGCGGTGGAAGCGGTGTTGGTTTGGGTTAATCTGGATGCAGAAAGTTTTGCACAATTACACCAGAATTGTTAACATAAAATACCAATTCCAGTTTCAGTTGGCTTTTACAACGTGTTGGACAGTCTGCCATTGGAAAAAGTAAGGTTGCAGATTTGCCCGCAGCGCATTTTGCTGTTGCTAGGAGACATTAAAATGCTTGGACTGATCTGATCAGTTGTTAGTACAAGTTGTCGACAAGGGCTTGAGCATCCACAACATTGTGTTACTGTTTACTGAATAGAACTACCTATAGACTCAATGTCAAAGCAAACAGACAGGTAAAACTGTGCAGTTGGTGCTGAAGGTGATGTACATAAAGGGATTTCTTCCTCTTCTAAGCAAATAAAAAAGAAAACATCTGCACATTATTTGGTTTGTTTCAGACATAATATGTACTTGCAGATAGTACAGGTCTGTTTCTTCTTATTTTATTACAACCCGTAGGTGAGTGCCGGCTGAAAACGTCTGAATCCATGCTTACTGCGGTCATCCAGTTTATAGTGGCTGTTTTCACACAGCAGTCATAAAAGTGGTATTGGCACATGGTTTATTTTTTACAGAAAATGACTGTATGAAACACCACAGCTTTCAAAAATGAAATATCATGGCCTGAATTTCAGGCTGTTCTGTTTGCTGGCCCTTCGTTCCTCGGTCCTGACTCATCTCCCTCTTGGGACCGCAGTGGTGGAATGACATTCCCTTTCGAGCAGAGTCAGTCCTTATCTCATGTGACAACTCTGAATTGCATGTTTGCCTTTTGCTGGTTCTTCATCTGCTTTTTTCTGAACAAACCTCTGTGTTTTGCTCTTTAGCAGTAGCTGATTCTGATCTCCTTCACTGTCACACCTCTGTGGAGCATTTTCTTTGGACCAGTCACAGCTGTTTTTATCTTGCACCATGTGACTCTTAGGTTCATACATTGCATACATCAAAGCATATCATTAACCTCATAGCATAATTGCCGTATTGTCCATATAGTCATACACTATATGGACAAAAGTATTGGGACACATTGAATTCAGGTGTTTCTTTTCTAACAGGGGTCTGGGATACAAAACAATAATGACAAATGTTATAATATAGTTTTATATTGTGATAAATAACATTGCATTGGTTAGCTTTGTTTAAATTGATGTCTTTGATTCCAAAAGGCCTCACAGATGGTTGAACACTGAACACTGATTTTGTTTGTATTGTTTTGTTTTTTGTTTTTTTTATTTATGGCAATGATTTTAAATCTTCTGCCTCTAAATTTCTTTTTATGTATGTATTTTTTATTAAACTTTATTCAAGCAACATCAAGTGACAAGGAAACTTATGTACAATAATATACAATATTTAAATCACGTCATCATAATGTGGCGGGTGGGAGGAAGGGGGGAATTTCTAAAATATTTTTCATGCTCTGACTGTAATAATTTTCTGCCACAACTAATCATCTACTTTTGTAACATCTCACTTAAGAAGAAACATCTCTAGCTGTAAGATGTCCTATTCATTCTGATTTGAGATATAAACATCAATATTAATAAGCAATATGATATTTATCACAATACAAAACTATGTTATGACATTTGTCATTATTGTTTTGTAGCCCAGACCCCTGTTAGAAAAAAACACCTGAATTCAATGTGTCCCAATACTTTTGTCCATTTAGTGTATGACTTAGGCAATACGGGTGTAACAGTGCACTCCTTTGTACTGAACCGTTTTGGTTCAGGGCCTTCGATACAATACAGAGGTGTACCGAACGAATACATGTAGCCTGTGTGAAGAATGCAAACACTCACCCGAAGTTTCCATATGAACCTTGATGTGGAACACACACAGTATGAGCAGGGTGGCTGCAAGTAGAACTCATCTGCAGGGTTTCCTCTATATACATTCAGCAGTGGTGCCGCTGCAAAAAAACAAATCAAAAAACACTTTACTCTGAGGCTGGGGCACCAGTAAGGGGGGGTAAACATGACAACAGAGAGTATAACAGAGGCACAGAAGCCGGGTTGGATGTTCGAAGCGTGTTAAGTTTCACTTTCGGATTTCGGTAGTTACAGAGTGCTCCCCCCATATTACACCCCCACTCCCTTCACTGGTATCCTTCACTGTACCAAAAACTTATCGAAAATGTGTCGAACTAAAAACCCCTGTACTGAAAACGTACTGAACCAAATTTTTTCTGTACCGTTACTCTCCTATTAGGTAATTATGGTATGAGGCTAACCATATGGAAAATAACAACAATCCACATCACAGAGGAAAATGTCATCTTTCTGGATGGGAAATCATCATTTGTCTTAAAGAGATTTTTTTTGTGTGTGTGTGTGTTTATTTTAGTCCAGGTGACAAACAAGAACAGATCCTGTGTTCGCCTCAGGGTTGGAGCTGCACCCCACAGTAATATAGCTGTAATTATTTATTTAGTAAGAGTGAAAACAAGACTTTCTAACTGCTGCTTCTCTGAGAAATATTGCACTGAAAATATGTGAAAGTACATTAAGTTGCAAACACACACATCCACACTGTTATCAAGGTCCTGTCCTTTTCTCACTTTAGATCAGGCAGAACTGGAGGGGAAATGCAGAGCAGTGAACAGAGAGGTATTAAATATCTCATTTTCTGTTTGGTTCACAGCTTTAGTGGTTTGAGAAAGGATGCTCCCAGACACTTTCCTAGAAGATGTGATTGTTACCATTGATATCGTCTCTAATAAACGTACTAGAACTTAAACTAAACAGTATGCAAAACTATTGTCTGCGTGGGTGCAAGGTAAGGGATATTTGTGTTTGCGGTGTTTTGGCTGTAGTTGCAACTGATAATGATTCCTTTTAGTATTTGTCAACAGTTAAACTGAGCAATCAATCAGTATTAAAGTAAAAATTATCTGATTTCAGCTTTTTTTTAACTTGCATACTTTAGTTCTCTATAACAATAAACTGAATATATGTGGACTGTAGACCAAATGATACATTTATTTTTGAGATTTTGGATTAATTTTTCACTGTGTTCTAATATGTAGTAGAACACATTGCTGATTGATTAATTGAGAAAAGAGTTGTCACATAATGACGAGTGAAAATATGTTGCTCTCCTATTTGCTTGTAGATGCAGGGTCATAAGTTAAGGTAATCCTTAAACAGGCTATCCAAGCATAAGCCTTTAGAAGTGACTGTTATGTCCAGGTCTTCACAGTCAACATTTTCTTTTTGTTTGCATCTTTACTGTTGTGAAGCGGGCTGCTGTTATTACAGCTAATGTCAGTGGTCATCAGAGACTTGTCATAGCAACTGAGACAAGAACAAGAAGGAAAAGTTATATAAAAGCTGCTCGATCTAATTTTTCAGCCTCAGACACACTGGTTTACACCCCTGATGTTAGATACTTAAAGACTGTTAGAAAAAGTCATTGGAATAAGCCTAAGAACTTTTTATGTATATACTTTTGTTGAGTGTTTTCTTTTGATAGTTGATGTTGCTTTTTTCTTGGGTGAGAACATACAAGATTTGACCCTTAAGATACACAAATATGTATTTTTGTGCTTGTAAAATTTTTATTTTTAAGGAAGGATGGAATGTATTTAGATTTCCCATCAGCCCATCAACATGTCCTATAGTACATGGTGAGACGTAGAGCAGGATTAGTTATGTTTAAGAGCACTTTATCCAAACAGACATATAGATACGTGTATTTAATATGAGTGAAGTGCTGTGTTTTTATAAATCCTCTTAGTCCAACCCGTATCATCTCCCAGCAGTTGTCACTTCCAGTCTGTGAAATCCACCATCAGCCGATAAACTGAGGAGTCTGTGTTCAGAGTACATGCCATACTACCATGTTCATTGTGTGTGAATGTGATTACAGCTATTGATCGATAGACAATGACATGATGCTGGTAGATATCACCTGAGGAGAGACAGTATGTGCGACTCTGAGGGTGACAGAGGGAAAATGGATTGCAGGAGTGTGTGTCCATATGTTAATGTGTGTTTTTCCATGTGCCTACATCCACACATGTATGTCCACACTGTATGCCTGCACACTTCCCTGTGTGTGTGTATGTGTTTTTGTGTATTTGTGCACATGTTAAACTCAGATCCAGTGTGGTAATGTGAGATCAGACGTAGCCTGTTAGCCAGAGCCTTACATCTGCTGTCAGCTACTCGCTCTAACACTGTTAAGGACGTTATTGATTGCTCATTATTACCCCGTTCCCTGAAAGATGAGCGTCCCCTATGATCACATTAAATCTCTCCTCTGTCCAATTCTCCTGAGATGCCTTCTGCTCATCGGTGCCCATCAAATTTCTCCTCTGAGATCTGATATCAAGCAGCCTGACGTTTTTCTTTGCCTCTGGTTCTCTTTGCGTCTTGTTTGATTTACTCCAAATAACTGTTGTTTTTTTTGTTTTTTTTTTTTTGAACAGACACAGTTTTGCTAATTGATGTCTTTAGTCTGTGTAATGGAAATCAGCTAACACGGATGAGCAGCATTTGAAATTATGATTTGTTTTCTTTTTATTAGCGCAAAGACACGCTTCAGGTTTTCATGTTAACTTTGTGATCTGTGTTTATTGATTTGATAGCAAACAAGAGGAGCTGACAAGAGCATCTTAATATGTACTTTATTTTCAAGGCGTGCGGGTGTGGTAGCTCTCGCATTTTTTTTAACACACCAGTTCATGGTTCAGAAACAGGCCTGTCTTTAAACCAGCTTGTCAAATGTACAGTCTCATTCAAACCTACAAATTCTCCTCACTGCTTGCAAATTTAAATGACTCCCTGAGCCACCCCTCAAAAGTTGCACACCCTTTCTCATGCTTCACGTTGTCATTTTCGCTGACGATAAACAGTTGTTGAAGGTGTCACACGTCCGCCAGCTGCTGTAAAGTTTGGGACGCCTGAAATCCAGCCCTCAGTGAGAGGCCATCTCATCGGCCTCTGCTGTCCCCATGAATAATGCAGAGCTATCGACTGTGTCAGTTCAGTGTGAGGAGACGCGGCGGCAGCCAGCTTGATATTCAACTGCTGAAGCTGACTGGATGCCCTCACTTTGAGACAAACTGCTGGCAGACTGCTCTGACTTGAACAGACAAGACCTGAATGTGCTCATATGAGATGAGAGCCGTTGTGTCGGTGGAGGTAGTTTGTCTTCAGGATGTGCTGTCCCAAGGAAGCCTGCAGTTCTGTTTGAGTGGGTAGACAGGCAGGTATAAGTGGAGAAAGAGAAGAAGTGTGCGTTCATAAATCTGTATACATGAGTCCACAAATATTTGTGCTTAGTAGCTCTGCAAATCCTTGGTTTTGCCATGTGTATATATGTACTTTACGTGCGTAGGATGTGTGCACACTCCCTAAATGTGTGTGTGTGTGTGTGTGTATGTGTGTGTGCGTCCTCCAGCCGGCAGCTTGCAGAGAGCTCTAGTGAGAATCTCGCGCCCCCTCGACATGACCAGTTCAGTCTCAATGCCACCAATCGATGAGTGTATTGATCCACTGTTTGACTGTTTAGACAACCTGTGTGAATTCCAGCATAATGCAAGCCACAGTGGATTTAAGGAAAAGATGCACACACGTGCAGGCCTCCCCACCTCATGTGGATCTTCCTGGTGAAACGTGCATTCTCTGCTGTGATACCTGAGTCTCTCATCCTTCTATTGGCCAGATGAGTTCAAATGGAAACCACGCAGCCGCAGGACAACCTTGACAGTCTGATGAGGCATCCCGATGACTCAGTGTGGGCCAACAGCTACTGGTAGAGTTTGAAACCAACGCCATGACCTTAAACGACATGTCCTCCCATTCCCCCTCACCTATCCTGTCAGTCACTGCTGCATCCTGTATACTCAGCTGTCGCACAAAGCCAAAGGTTTGACACCAAGATAAATTACTCCAAACTTTAATACCAGCTCAAAAATTGTGATCTAAGAAGTGAAGTAGGCAGCAATATTATTTACACCCTATGATTTTTTTAGGTACATAAAAATCTAAATGGTAACCGTGACCTTTGACCTCCCTCCCCTTCCTGTGAGGCACATTTGGCAGTAAAGCTGTATTTCTAAAACTTTGTCCCTGAGGGTCCTTAAAAGGTGTCAAAACAGAGTTGTAATTAAAAAATGTTTGTAAAATGTCTGGAATTGTAGGAAGAGAGGTGTTAAGTTTGATCATGGGCAGATTGTGTGTGCATTTATGTTTTATTCAGCCGGTGTGTTATACTTCACAATAACAGAAGTGTTTTCATTGTGCGTTTTTGTGTACATTTAGTATATTATAAGATGATTTTTGAATAAATTCTAAAATGGTGAGTATTTAAATCATGTGACCGATAAGCAGTTTCTCCTCCATCTTCATAGATATTCCCTGAAAATGTGAAACATTGAAAGTCACATGTAAATCTTCTGAAAACACAGCTAATGACCATTTTATTGGATGATTTGTTCATTTGTTAAATTAGGGTCTTTACTTTGTAGCACAATCATGTTTGTCCAGATTCTAACACAAAACAATGTAAAAACACAAAAGCAACAAAGAACAAACACATGCTGTGAACAAGAAATACGCAAATTCAGCAAGAAGCAGTTTGGAATATGATAAATGTCACTAAAATCATCTAGCTATTTGTCATTTGTCTTTTTGGTGTTATTTTTGCACTTTTTGAAGTGTATTTTGTAAGATTTGGGGGATCTAATTGCAAAAATGGACA